>JAHBOF010000244.1:0-101672 GCA_020736565.1 Coprinopsis sp. MPI-PUGE-AT-0042 | reverse complement strand
GCTGGTTGGGCGCAAGATTTGGTGCAGGTCACAAACCTGCGATACCCGAGCAAGTTGGCAACGAGCGCTGCATGATACAACGCTGTGGTTTGGTAAAGCTTACATCCACGTCCTTCGTGCCATGCTTCGGATATATTTTTACATAATGAGTCCAGGAATCTACATAACGGAATTTGTTATTTACATTCCTTGGTGGTGTGAGCTCCTCGCCTGGATCGATCGCCTCACAGAATTCCATCTGTCAACCATCATGGCTGCTTCATCAAATTGGTCTATATTTTCCCTGTCTCCTGTGGTAAGGCGATGGCCTTCTGGCCCGTTGTACACCTCTCTCAAGCCCAGCAGATATGTCCCAAAATATTCAATCTGCGAGAGAGCCGGATAGTTGGAAGTAAGCCATTTAGAGAATCGAGTCGGATGGGTGATGTTGGATGCGCAGACGTTCCAGTATCTCAGCGCCTGGTGCGGTTTGTGGGGATGCTGAAGTGACGATTGAGAGTCGGAGGGACTAGGTGGCGCGGGAGGAAGAATTGACCCATCAAAGCTAAGGGTCAACCTTTCCAATTCTGGCACGAGCCGGACCGCGTTATGAACTTCCGCTAGCGTTAGTTCCGGAGTATCAAGATCTTCATATAAATGTGTTTCCTCGAGTTCGAAACTCTGCAACTTTGGCCAGTATGAAAACATCTCCAGAAGGTCAGAGTCGGAAATCTGCGGAAGGGCACAGGGACCAATGAAAAGGGAGGTGAGGTCTTTGAAGGGGTGAAGAGACCGAGCTGTTGATTCTTCGATGAGAAAGGTATCCTGGGCAGTGAGCCCTATCCAGCTGGGTTTGTATGCATTTCCATTGAAAATCTGGTGTATTTTGATCTGTTGAAGATGAGTGTACCTTTCCTGTCGGCCTAGGTGGTTGAAAATAAACGCTGGATTCGTCAGATCCTCCGGGGAAAAGCACCCTAACGTCAGATTCTTCAGCCGTTTTGCGTGCAACAATGCCAAAAACTTGAGACCCATGTCGGGTGTGTTGGTGTCAATGGATACGGGTGAGATAGTCGAGGTGCATAGTTTGAAATACTCCAAATTCATGCTCTTGAAAGCCGAATAGAGACATTTGTAGGACTGTCAAGTGGGAAAGGCTCCCAAGAGCCACAAGCGTCATCAGGGGTCTGGTATCGTCGTGGTGTGATTTGGGATGATTTTATAACTAAATATCAACTATCGCAGGAGCTACCATATACGGGCATTATGATAATAGCCTTGGGAAGTTAAAATAACGCTAGGTAGCTGTGGCCAAGGTGCACCACCCAGCCACTGTACGCCATCAATACAATCAATTGTGAGTTGAGCAGGGCTTGGCCATGCCTATCCTCATGTCAATGGTGACCAAAGATCGCAGGCTGTGTACAATGATCAAGTATGTCGTAAAGGTACCCGTCATCAAATGTCGCTGTACATATCTTGCATTATGGCGCGCGGTGGGTTTTGGCACCTCCGAAACCCCGACAAGGATGGCCTGTCTTCACCACCAATAACGTACGTCGTAGGCTCATAGCTTACGGGGTACATTGTCAACACTACAATCTTGCTGCTGCAGATAGCTTCTGAGGTCATTGGCCATAACAACCACTTCGTCATGCGTGAGAGAACCTCTCCGTAGACGAGCATTGGCTATCGCAATCGTCTCGAACAGGCTTTCCCATTCATGCCGCAAGTCCAACATTGTGCGGCACCGTCGTTCTGCTGACTGAGATCACTCCCCAGCCACTCCGGTAACCTGTCTCATTAGTATCATAAGTCTCTCATTGTGCAGACCCATCGTCCGGTCGATAAGGTGTCACCTCGCCGCCATCCCGGGAACCCTTCTCATGTGCATCATAACTCTCTCGTTGTGCAGGTGAGTCGCTCTGTTTTTGAGGGTCAACTCCGCCATTGAGACAGTGCAGATCAGTGTTGGGCGTAGCTCCTAGGCTGACCAGTGTGCAGTCGTAGGATACAAATGCAGCAGGATGACACCGTTGGTGACGGCAGTTCTCTTGGAATAAGGTGCATTCAGTCTTAGTTGGGGTCCATCAGCCTATTATTAGATTGTACGGTACGAGCATATCGGATGTCTACACTAAATGAACCGAGATCGGTTGAACTAGAAGATCGATCAGGCACACGGCTGAACACCTACGCCGGTGCTGCCTGCACCCGAGCCAGATTAGCTGCTTGCTCGGCGTCCCTTCTTCATTTGCTCCCTTCGCTGCCGAAGTAACGCGAGCGCGGATTTCTCGGGTACGACCCGTTGGACATCCTTGGTGAACGCGGGGAAAATGGTTCTAGCCAGATGGTCAGCACGGCGGATCACATAGGTAAAAGCTCTGACCATACTTGTTCCACCACTCTACAAGACTATCAGCCTCCTTCTGCTCCTCCGGGTCTTCAAGGATTCTATAATTGAGTTATAAAAGGTTTCTGAGTCCATCTCTTCATCCGCACGTGAAAAGGTCTGCGTTGACGATAGCGCAAATCGAACCTTGGAAAATCGCAATTCATCAGGTCCAAAATCAAGCACACTGTAGCGCCAAATCGTTGCCTGCGTTGCCACATACGCAATAGAAGCTTTCGTGACAGAGTTCATGTTATGGAGACGAGCTGTTTCCAGCTCGGGTCGCAGTTCTGTCTCCATCAACAGAGCTCGGTGACAAAAAGATATGTTTAAAAGCCTACGACAAGATTAGAATAGAGCAAAAGACCAGAAACCAAGAGAACCCGAACCTTGATTAGAAGCTGATTTCTCAGAAGACCCTTCCAAGGGTTGCTGGGGTCGCAGGTTTCGTTCTCATACATGCAGTGAGGCCACTGCGTGCCTGAGACCACCATTTCGTGGTTCCGTAGGCGCTCCCGCTGACTGAAAGTAATGGTGAGCCGGGAAATAAGAAAGTAGAGTCAGAATGCTCACGCTGTGTCGTCCCAGTCTACACCTACAGGACACAGCAGTCTGCCAGTAATGTCGTGCTCAAACCCTCGACCAGCCTTGGCGTTGCGCCGTAAAGGAGGATTCACCAACTTGCCTTCAGTGATCCAGTCGATGATGACGGGTTTGAGGCCTTTTGTATCGTCAGAACGAGCACTATTCACCCCTGCTTGGATCTGGAAATAGCCCAGTGAGGTTCGATCCATGCCGTTTGCATCAAATTTGGAGCATGTACCTCAGTGCAAATCAGCTCAATGTCTGTCCCAGCAGTCTTCAAGAGCTCTTCAAGACCCGGAACGATGTTCAGCAATTGCCGATAGACCCTATATTCTTTACGTGCTCTGGTAAATGCTTTAATGACAGCCGGGAAGGGATGATGGCAGTAGTAGCTCACCGAGCACTGTCAGGGCGTTTGTGAGTCCCAGCATCCATAGACATTCCACTCACAATGAGAGGCTGAAGGTTGGTGAAAGCGAATACAGTTCTACCAAAATGTCTGCCATGGCGACGAAAGGCACTAGCCCTTTGCCCTACTCGGACAGTTCAGTTTCAGAGGAGAGGAGCACCGCATAGTGAGCACACATACGGTTTTTTTCTGGGTGCGGACTGCAGGCCATGGGGACGTTTCCGTTTCCGCGAACTGTGGATGGTGTCTTCAGTACCATAGCGAGGGCTTGGAGAAGAGGAACGAGATGAAGAATGGGTAGCATCTGAGTCCGAATCAGACGAATGGGGGTCGGGATCGTGGTCGAGAGGGCATCCTTGAGAACGAAGGGGTGCGGGAAGGTACATAAATCCCCATAGCTAACTTATAGGTCGCTCAACCGGGACCTTTTGCGTGGCGGTATTACACTTGATTAAACCTGTCTTCCATTGAACATGCCAGTGCCAAACGATTCCGTCTACACGATCGAGATCGGCGTCGGTTCTGACATACTGTACGACACAATCTGTAACACAAATGAATGCCGGTCCTTTAGTGGCGCAAGGTGCAAGCCAGGTCGCCGGAAATGAGGTTGCCTTATTTCGCCTTGTTCGGGAGCATCACCAGCGGCAAAACAAAGTCGAAGCCTCAGCCGAACACTGCGAAAGTGTTAGCACAGCAGAAAACCCCATTCAGACAATGGAAGCAACGTCTTACACACTGTGAGTGGGATACCAGGTCCTCAGACCATATTCCCTACGGAGCAGCCGGTGCTCGTGTTCAGGATGCAAGGTGCTCAAATCATTATATTCCCTACAGCGCAGCCAGTGCTGGTGTTCGACAAGTTGTTGTTGAGGAGCAGCAGTGCCATGGCGCTGCAACCTTTCGCTAATGACACCTTGTGCAGCTGACCTTGCTGAGGTTAGAAAAATGGGAGCTGGAAGGGCTGGGTGGGTGAGTAGAATAGAGAGCCGACGCTCTGTACAACCACGACAGGCAACAAGGTTGCAAAAGTGAGTGTCCCGTTCCTCGGGGGCAATGCAACGGCTCACCGTCGCACATTGGATATGCGTAGAGCCAGGTGGCGATGGTGTGGCAGGTGCTGTCCTCATGGGAAGAGCTTGAGCTGCTGGACGAGGTGGTGGAGGCAAGTGGTTGCGTCCTGACTGCCATAGACCTGAGGGTAGGATAACAAGGCAATTCCATCTTGTGAATAATGTCTGATAGAATGGAAACAGACAGAGAAGAGTCTATAAGAGTGGAAAGAAGGATGAGAAGATACACAAATGTCCGAAGAAAGCCATCCATAATTTCCGATCGAAATCAATTTGCTGGGTGAGGGTTCGTTCAAGACCGAAGAATCTCCTGGCTTCTACCCACCGTTCCTCACCCGAATACAGCACGCTGATGCAATTCATCCAGCTCTTCTTCCACAAAATCTTCATCGTCAAGAAACTGCGGGAGGTTTTCATGACTGTTGGCTTGATGCTCGTCATCCAATAACTCCTCCTCTGCTTCTAGAATAACATTCGGATCATCCTGTTCGATATAGATGCTGACTTGTTCACTGTTGGTTCGCTGGAAGTCGAATCCTTGCTCAGTAGAGGGTCGAGCACCTTCGCTGTCCCCACCTTCGCTAGCGGCTGAGCTGTGGTCATTGCCACTGCGGCTTGGGCCAGCCTGTGAGCCAGGCAGGGAAGTACTGTCGACCACGGCACCGTGGTTGCTGGTAGTGGTAGTGCCATTTTCATGGGAGTAAAGGTGTCCAACACCCAAGCCCCAGTGGAAGCGCATAAGCATGTCTCAATCAACAAACCTGCAAAGAATTAGCTCAATGGGTAAGAGATGAACATTTTGATAAACATTACCTGTTGACTAGGTACTGCTTCCAATCACGAGAGCTCTGTGCACACAGAGAAACACTCTTGCTAGGCTTAGCTGGTCCCTGTGAGAAACGAGGAAGGATATGAGAAGCTCGAAGAACTTCAGAAGGGTCAACAAAGCCAAAGCTTTGAGAATCATTGAGGGGAGCAAACTCAAGGACGTCCAGCCTCTTGGAAAGCCATGTTTTCTCTCCCTCCAATGGTCGGAACCATCGTACCCAGAGAAAGTCAAAGCGCTCCCAGTGGTCGATACTCCCTCCTTGTCCAGAAAGCATGGCGTTCACATGGAAGATACCAAGCACCCGTCCGTGCAAGAAGTGATGGTTGTCCTTCTCCTTGTCATCTGGGGATTGCGCTCGAAGAAGCATGATGTCGCGGCGGTCAGTGGCTGGGTTGACAATGTCGTGGTCTTGACGAATGTCGTATGTGGTGTAGTTGAGGTACAAGAGTTTATGCCGAAAAATGCGCTGCCCTTGCAAGACAATGTTCGAGGCCTCCAAGGGTGCCGCTGGATCATTTTCTTCATTTGAAACCTCTCCTTGTGCCTGTGATAAACGGTGCTTGATGCGTGGAAGTAGATGGCCCTTCAACTTTGAGACAAAGTTCTGGCCCATGGCTTGAGGTTAGCACTGCAGACTACACGATAAGACGAGACTTACCTTTGCCGCTGGGTCTTCACGATGGCTTTCCATGAAACGCCCAAGGTAGACAGGAGAGTGCTGGGATTTTCCGATAAAGTAGCGACCTGTGGGGACTGATGGAAGAGCACCTTCATCATCATCTGGAAGAAGCAGCTTTCGAAGCCGGCTGAGTCTCTTTTGCCGCATCTGGATTTTGGAAAGCTGTTTTGCTACATCTCTCTTGCTTGTACGGCGGTAGTTTGACTTGGGAAATCTGTGGTATAGTTCGCTCTAAACGGGTGATTAGGGACGACTTCTCACATGTATTTGCAACTTACCACTTGAGTCGAATAAGAGTCAGTTGTTCCGAACATTAAGATGCTGTTGACGACATCTCCTAAGGAGTGGTAGGTGTATGTGCTGAGGGACAATGATTTCGGGAGTTTCCCTGATTCTATAGACACATTTTCAGATCCTTTGCTGAAGACAGGGTGTTCCCATTCATACCTTTCGTAGCGGCCTTGTCCATTGCGGCGAGGGTACCTGCAGGTTGGCCTAGGGGAGTATAAATGAGACTGTATTCGGTGCTGATCAGGATCAAAGCAACTTACCTGGAGGTGAAGGGTTCTCGTCTGCTGGCAATTCCTTCTCCTTCCCTTTCTTCTTCCGCTTATTTTGAAAAGTGTCGGAAACAGAGCTTGCTTTCTTTCTCTTGGCTCCACTTGAGCGTTCTTTGGGTAGAGGTTGGGCCAGCGGGGGTATTATAAGTGTGAGAGGTGCTGGCTGACTCCTTCCTGCCTGAGCAGGTGTTGGTACTGGCTCCATTGCCTCGCCATCCACTACCACTTCTCCTTGCTTTTTTTTCGGGGCCTTCCTTCGCTGGCGGGCGGCATATTCCTTGTCCAGCTCCACTGTTCCGTACTTGCGACAGGTCTTCTTTTCGAAGGTGCGAACATCCTCACCAAGTGCGTGCGTCCATGTCTTCAGAAGATCAAGCGTGTAGTCAGAATGCATCCTGAGCTTCGCAAGACCGTGCCAGTAGGAGAGGGAAAAGAGTAGATTCATCGCCCGTTTGTTGTGAGATCTTGGGAGTAAGCCTTCGAAGGCAGCAAAAGAGCACTTATGTGGTGTTGAGATTTCACATCGCTGCTTGCCAAGAAGAAGGATACACACCTGGAGGATGTCCTCATAATCACGAGCAGCAAGCTGCTTAGCTTCTGAAACATTGTTGGAGAATTTACGAATGGTATCTGTTCCAAATGTTGGTATTTGGCGAAACCTAGAGATTATGAACTCAGCCACTGCATAGCAGTCAATATGAAGTAGCGAACCGCTCATCGAAAGCATTTGTCATCTTGATTTCTTGCAGAAGCCGCATTAGGTGTAGAAAGATAGCCTTCCATACACCCAGCTCGAACTCGTGGAGGATGTCCGTTGCAAAAATAGTGAAAACGTCGAATCCAAAGGGGCCAAGATTCTTGGCAAATGCATTCTGAAAGGACGTCAGTTGGGAGAATAGGTTCGTTGCTAGTAGGTCACTCACTTCGGTTGGGACGAGAGAGTGGCTGGTCAGAGTCCTGTGGACATCTGCAGATGCAATGCTTGCGTGGTCGAGGTAGAGGGCTTCTCGAGCTTTGCGCACATCATATCGCCAGGCAGGGTTATCGGAGCGAGCAAGCTTGACCCTGTTCTTCTGGTCGTTGACCTTTCCCATATCTCTGGCATTATGGAGAGGGATTAGGCACCGAGGGCATGGGCAGGTGCCCTTTTGTCGTAAAGTTGCAATAAGAACCCTAGGTTATTAAGTCAGATAGAGGTTCTCATAGAGCAGCATGCCAATAGAATGGCTTACTTCTCGGGGTAGTCCGCAGAATAGGTGAAAATTCGTGGATAAAATCTCCGTTCAAGGCCATCCATCCACTTCATGACAATTCCATGTTGGTATGCCTCTCGAAACGAAGCATCCAAGAGAACATTCCATTGAGCATGGAATAGCTCACGTTTGCAGTGTGTAAGAAGAGGAGCAAGGCGGTACTTTGGCCAGGCGTCACCAGCCTTCTGAAGTACCCAGTCTTTGAAGTCGTCCTTGAGCTACAGCAACCCAGTCAGCACTCCGTCTATAGAAAAACGCCAAGCACTATGCTCACCTCTTCAAAATATGCAACTTGCTCCCCCATCTTGAGGCTAGGTTTGCAACGGTCGTATTTGGATTCATTCCCGCAGAAGAAGTAAAGTGGCCATACAGCAGTTGTTCCAAACTGTGCAAGCTGGCTCTTGTCTGAGCCAAACATAACAGCGATGACATGGCGAGGGCGGGTGCACCCAGGCTCTGGAGGGGACTCCTAAAAGTGATTCAGCTTCAGACAAGGAGAGACGAATGGTGAAGTGTAGCAAACCTGGAGGCTCTGGTGCGCTTCTGCAAATGCAGAGGATGAATACATCTCCCCATGAAGCCTAGCCTCGGGCATATTGGGCGACGGTTGCCAGCGAAGCTCATAGGGGAGCAGGTGGAAGTGCTCTTGAGTCGCCAGGCTGGACAGCTTCTCCCTGATCACATCCACCAAAGGTTGATGGTAGAAGTTCTTGATGCTGTACGGGTGGGTTCCAGGACTAGCAGATGCCGAGTCTAGAGGGACATCGATGAAGACTTTGCGACACTTCCAGGAGGTGTCTGAGAACCAGACCCCTAGGTCTTCACCATCTAACTGAATCTGTGCAGCGTCTTCATTCGATATGCCTAGAAGGGCGTAGACCTTTCTCCAATTTGTGTTTCGGATGTCGGCGGCTTGAAAGTCATCACTCCCGATGATGTCGACCAAGGCCTGGAATGACCGCACCGACTTTCCAGAGCCCTCCTTCCAATACCATTCTGCTAGTCGCAGTGCGCATGCGCTGGGAAGGAGAGCATCTAAAAGGGCCCTGTTAAGACCCTCAGATTGTTGCGCGTCCACAGTGGCAAGGTTGGCTTCAACAAGGTCGGTGCCGTCGACAAACCCCTCAGGATCAATGTAGTGAGGGTCGAAGAATGTGTAGTGCTTGTAAACCCCGAACGCATTTTTGGCAGTGGAAAAGGCAGTGGGATCGCTATCCGTTGCAGGCTCTGTTGGTAAGGAGGGTGTGGAGTGAACTGCTGGATTCAGAGGTGGGGGTGGAAGGGACGGCTGATTGCCTTGTGCAACCAAGTTCTGAGTCTTTAGAAGAAGAGCCGCCCTAGCCTTGATGCGAAAGCCACGCCCTCTAGGAGACTCTGGTGGAGTTGGAGTTGGCTGCTAGAGCGACCCGAGCGTGTCAAAGTACAGCTTGGTGGGCTCAAACAAAAGGTGCTCACCCTGGCAGGACTTGGAGGATCAACTGAAACGTTGGCCAGACCACCACTGGTCTGGCTGTTGACCTTCAGCATGGTCAGTAAACTGCTTTCAAGAAGGCGTTAGATAGAACATGACTTACAAGAGTTTGAGAGCCCTCAGCACCAGTGTCATCCACGTCCAGGTGTGTCACCCATTCAGCCATTTTTGAAGCCTTCTTGGATCTTCTTTTCCTTGGCTGTGATGCAGCTAGACTAGCCTGAGCCTGGGTTAATGCATCCTTGGCCTTGCTGCACTTTTTAATGTGGCCCGTTAATCCATTTGCTTGGCTGAACGAGCGGCCGCATCCTTCGCAGCTGAGGTCTGGCATTGAGCAGGTGTGCAGACCAAAGAAGGACTGGGATAGCTAACGTTTCAGTCAGTCTTAGCTTGCAGGGATTTTATAGGATGCCTACAAAAGGTGTTGATGCTGCTTCTTGGCTGTGGTAGGCGGGGGACGTCCAGTATGCGCAAGTTCGGAAGCAGAGGCGCTGGTAACTCGAATCGCAGTAGGCATTTCCAAAGCATGAGGGCTGCAGCCGCTCTGATCGCAGTGTAAAACCCCGTCAAGCAGGAGGGAATCCGTCCCAGGTGGTGCCGAGGGTTAGCCTCGCAGATTGGCAGTTCTTCGGAGCATTGCAGCTCCGGAATCTGGGTTTTCAACTGCCCGAAATCTTTCCTGTAGCTGCCAGACCAGATACTACGGTGTAATGTAGTCAATGTTCCAGGACTCTCATCCGAGATGGCAGCGGTAGAGATGCAGAAGCACATGGGAACCATCTGGCCGTTCGTGCCAGGTACAACTTGAAATTCAAAGTCCGTATCCTGCCTACAGGAAATGGGAGTCGCACAGCAGTTTTTGAAGCAAGCAATTAGGCATTTATACTAGTCTAGAGGATCTACAAGGTAAATAAAAGTACTCTAACACAACTGGTGCCCTATATGGTGGTCGCATACAAAATTCTGGCAAAAGGTACAGATGAGGTGTCAGACTGGGTCGTCATCCTGGGAGGGGTGCAGAAGCAATGTACAGGACCCAGGTCCAAAGCGTACATTGAGAGAGGGGAGTGCAGGCATGGTCCCAGCAGGCGAGGCTGGCCTACTTGTACAGTCGGTCCACCACCTCTGAGTAGTCCAGAGTGGTTGCCTTTCCTTCCCCCCTTGCCTCCTGCAGGGAGTCGGAGTTTGTCTCAGAAGACTGGAACATGGAGGCCTGGTTGAAAAATACCAAGCTTCCTCTGCCTGATGAACGGTCTGTGCCGTTTGTAATGTCTGTGCTGTTTTCTCGACTGGGTTTGACCCGCCCAATGGTCTGCACCACTCGAATCTCTGCAGAAGTCATCAGAAGGGCCCACATTATGAATGTCGTTATGCTTACGATCAATGTCCACATTGAAGTGGTGGAACAAGCAGGAAGGGTATAGAAGCGGCACCCATGGGGGGAGCTCGATGATGACGCCCATCTCCCACACCACCAGCCAGGTGTATTTGGTATGGTCAAAATCATGCCCTTCCCAGTATCTGTTAGCGCCAAAGGAGTGGAAGAAAAAGCAGGAAGTGCACCTGGGATAACAAATGCCATTACGATACAAACACCAATGATGTTTTTCGAATCCGAATGGGGTTTGCAGTGGACTCTTTTCTGACCGGGAAAATACCCATTAATGCAAAACTGGAAGAACAGTCCAAAGTGGGCTTCAATCTTGTGCCTCTCTCTGTTCCATTGAATACAGGCTTTGTACCGTTCTGCGACCTTGGGAAAGTATAGCCTGACAAGCCATGACATCCATCCTCTAAAAGAAAACTGGTCAGCTTTCTTCGTGTGGTTCAAAGCTGTACTCACACAAAGTTCTGGAATACTTTTAGCTTGAACAATTCCTCACACTTCGGCACGGTGGTCTTTGTGCCACAGAGTGATCGAAGGCACCTCAAGAAGAGCTGTAAGCTTTGTGACCATGAGCCTAAGCAGCGGCGTACCTTGCCATAGGAACGGTGGTACCCCATAATCCCACCAAAGTGATCCCCTCTTGCACTGTTTGCACAGTCCAACTGTGCCTGAGGGTCAGTTCAGAGTAGAGCTGAGCAGCTTTTGAAAGGCTACGACCAGCTCGTCCTTCTCTGAGGAGCTGAGGAACAGGCAGGGCGGAGCTCGCACCACCACTATGCGATCCTCACAGTCCAGCAGGACAAGAGGAACCTTAGAGCCCCTAGAACTTAGGGTCAGTGTTTATCGCGGAGGAGAAGAGCCAAAAAAACAGCATACTCGGTAAATGGGAGCTTTGTGAACTCCGGCAGGTGCCTTTCCCACATGTCACTCTCAGGGGTCGCCATGGCCTTCCTGACCTCTGCACACCATACAGGGTTGTGGCGAAGACCAGACCAACCAGTCGACGAGTGTGATGAGTTGCTGACCATGCTAAATGTGTCTGAGCGATGGAGCTCCCCGTGTTGGAGAATGCGCTGCCGAAGGGAAAACAGCTGCTGGCCACGAGGATCTTTGGTATACTTGCTGGCCTCTTTCGCTCGCCTTCCTCCCCTATGGCTGTTCTTTTGCCTCGAGTCTGTGGTAGGCTGGAGAGGGGTGAGCGCAGGGAGTGGGGAAGAGTTGGAGTGCAATGGAGATGGAGTAGAGTTGGCAGACGGCAGGGACAGAGGAGAGTTGGGAGATGGCGGCGGCAGAGTAAAGTTGGAAGGTAGCGACGACAGGATAGAGCTGGGAGACGGCGAGGCCAGAGTGGTGTTGGGGTGTGACGAGGGGCAGAGCAAAGCTGGAGTACGATGGGGGCAGCATAGAGTTTTGGTCTGGTTGATGCTGCGGGGATGTTCCCCAAGCGCAAGGCGAGGAGGTTCGCTCTCTTCGCAACCCTACAGGAACAAATCAGCCATAGGTCTGAGAAACTCAAGCAGCAACGCACTTCTTCTTCCTACGTCTTGGCCGAGGTGGTAGCGACTCTGCTGAGTCTGCACTTGCCAAACCTGACAGCTAGGGGCTGAGAGCTTGAAGCGTCAGCTTGAAAGCAGCGGAGTCTGCTGAGAGCTTGAAGCGTCACTTGAAAGCAGCGGAGTCTGCCTGAGAGCTTGAAGCGTCGCTTGAAAGCAGCGGAGCCTGCTGAGCCTTCGAAGCATTCGTGCGCCTGCCAAAAGATTAGAGATGGCCAGCCGAGACACTGGAGGAGACCAACATACATCCACTTGATACTGGGCGTCTCAAGCACCCGAACCGACCCCAGCGCCTGTTTGGCTCCGCCTGCCTTCTTCCCGAGCGATGACTTTGGTCAGCTTTGGTCTCTTCTTTTTTGCCTTGCCTGTCGAGTCCTCGAGAGGGCCGCAAGAGACATCTTCTGAGACCTCGAGAGGGCTGCAAGAGACATCTTCCGGGGCCTCGAGGGTGTCCTGGATGTCGCCGCACAGGTCTCCGAGAAACACCTCAGACGCAGGCGTCTCCTCATGAAGCTCGCTGCGAAGCTCGGCTTCGTAGTCAGCGACTAACTCCCGAACCGCATACCCAGACTGCAGCACCTGGATCTCCTGGTTGGAAATCAGTGGGTGGACGGACGGCGCATGGAAACTCGCCCTGCTCACCATGCGATAGAACAGCAGCGAGCACTCGTCTCTGGCGTGAAAAGCCAAGGTTTGCAGTGCCTGAAGTGGCCGACAGGGTGTCGGGAGCAGCAGTACCAAGAACGAAACTGCGAGACGGAGTGCTCACGCACAAAGCCTGCACGGAGGTAAGTCGACGGGGACGGAATAGAAGAGCGTGGTGGAGGTAGAGGGGAGAGAAGCTCATAGCATCCGAGCCTGAGAGACTGCCGATTGACTTACCGTGTGGATTGCACGAGGCCTGCCTCGCGTTGGCAAGCAGACTGGCAAAGAAGCACGAGGCGCGTTTGGCGGTTCCGCGTAACAAGCACGAGGCAGAAGGACAGGAGGACGAGGACAGGCGGCGCTTTTTCGATCAAACGCTTCGAAGAGCTCAGTGGCTACGCCGAGGCCCAATGCGAGGGGTACCCGCACTCTAAGCCTTCGAAATGATAGCACTGTGCTCAAAGAAGCGGCGTTTCGTGGCTACCGAAAGAGACTGGAGGGAGGGCGCGCTGGCACAGCGTGCCTACTTTAGCCTATACGTCAGCGTATTGTGTGCGGCCAAATCTGGACCCGATCCTGCCGAATTTGGTCAACCCGGTGCGCCAGGGCCCAAGATCGTAAACTTAGCAGCCGGGATCTCGCCTATGCCTTATTTGGTGGTGCGGGGAGACAATTCCAAGTTGTTTATGGCTTTGGCTGTTGCATTAAAATATACAACGGGAACCAGCATCAAACAGTACGAAATAGCTGCTAGCCACTAGCTTTACTGCTGCCTCGACTCGAGAAGCTGCAGCAGAATTTCGCGGTTTTTCATGTCGCTTTACTCCTCATCGAGATATGAGTCGTCCCAAAAACGGCCTGTGTGGCCCCAGACAACACTTCCTACGCTTCCCTCCGTCGATTCGACGACAACGAGCAGCTCGGTCGTCTGATCCCCATCCGTCGCTTCACCCCATGGCGAGATGTCAACGTGAGCGATGATATTACCTGTGATAGCACCTGTGCGGATGACCCTGTGGAAGTAGGACGGGGGGAAAGCGAGCGTCGGAATGTATCTGGGCAGATCGCCGATCGGTTGTATGTATAGTCAAGATCCTAGAGAAAGGGCCAGTTAATGAGTGTCTCAAAGAAAGAAGTGACCAAGGGCGAGACTGACAATGAGATGTTTTCCATCATATACGAGCCTGCCAACATTCCCCTCATCCCCAACTGCAATGTCCCAAACAACGTCTCCCATCCTCATCAAAGGAAGCACGCCCGCCTTCTTGCACTCGGCCTCACAATCCATAACACTCTTATCTGAAAGCCAATCGCCCTCTGGAGAAGGTACGAAGACGCGCAAAAGAGGTGCACGACGGAGTCGGAACAAGGGAGAGCGGAACGTCAGACTCGTCTGCGAAGAATTGCCGTGCTGCATCGTGGTCGATCCACCGAGACCAGATTGGCTACCGTGGCCGACTTGAGAAGAACCACCGCCGAAGTGAGAGTAATTTGACATGGTTGGAGAAGGGGCACGACTCGAAGGCCGAGACATCGATCGTGCTGGTCCATAGCCGTTGCTGTAGCCATTTGCAGCCTTGGCTGCACCCGAGGCAGAGGGTGGAGGAGGAGGGACGGAAGCCGATCTTGGAGGAGTCGCACTCGAGGTGGCAGACTCCTTTTCGGCCTGGGCGCGTAATCGAAGGACGACACGTGTGTCCGCGTGGAGGTAGTCATGCCTCTCAGCGTATAATCGAGAGACGTATCCCTGACCGAAGGGTGCACCGTGAGGGAGTGAACATACATCCTCGCCACGCGGGCATACTCATGCGATGGCGTTGACACGCCCCTCATGTAGTCAGCCAAGTCCTGAAAAGCAGTTAGTCGTATTCTCCTTCTAGAGCGGCTATCCAACGCACCTGCAAAGTGAGTTGCAAAGGGTCTTTGCCGGCCCAAATCCAACGAGAATATCCAACAGTCTTCAAAAACCGTTCCAGAACCTCTTCGCGTAATAAGGGACTTTGAACGAGCATAATCCTAATCTCGCGTGACACGCTCGACAGGATACACCAGTCATAAAACGTCATAAATGAAAGTAAATTACCCAGCAATTGAGGGTTTGAGATAAACTGTGCGAATGGAAAGAACTTGGGTTCTTCTTTGGCAACCGTATCTGTCTCTGCTGCGGCCACAGCAGGCTCGATCTCAGCCCCTGGCTCGGAGGGGAGAACATCGTGCGTGGTGGCCGCTGGTTCGGCCTCAACAACGCGGGACGCCGCTGCTTCCCGTTCTTTGGCTCTGCGTTCTTCCTTCTCTCGAGCCCTCTTCTCTCGCCTTTCTCTCCTTCTCTCTTCAGAGCTTTGTGAGGTCGACCCCGATCGCGTCGTACCCTTATCCTTCTCCCCCTGGACGAGCCCTCCCTTGGTATTGAAACTTCAGACCGACGATCGTCTTTTGGGTTAGAGTCCGCCTCAGTGATAACAGATTTGCTATCCCCGTTGTCCTTCTTCGATTTCTGACGCTTCACCGCTTCCTCCAATGTGGCTTCGTCTTGAAGAGGGGATAGCACTCTGACGCCTTCAGCCTTGGCGAATGGATCATCGTCCAGAGGGATGCCTGCCTTCAGGATGGTCTCCTGATCGACAGTAGGCACATCTCCCTCAACCGGTTGCAGCACTTGCGCGTCGGCTTTGGAAGGCGAACGACTAGGGCTCCGTTTACGACTGTGAGACGAGCTCGGCCGTTGGTTCTTTGATAGTGTACGGTGGCCGTCGGGGTGAACCTTGATGAGGCCTTGGCCATGTTCAACGCGACTTGGGACGTGGCTAACGGTCGAATGAAAGCTCTCGACCGAAGCTGACATAATAGAAGCTCGAGCTAGAGCCGCCGAGGCGTCTACATTTTGTCCTGCTTTGACAAGTTTCTTGGGCGTGCGGGGAGAACCATGTGCTGACGACCTATCAAGCTGTTGAGGCTGAGCACCCGGAGGGGGTGGGGATGGAAGAGGACGGGAATCGGCCCGACGTGGTGTACGCAATTGCGGCTGCTGCCCGTTGCTGGAAATGTCAGGAACATCAAACTGCGATGGGATATTCGTTGGAGGGAGAGGTGGTAGGGGTGATTGCGATGCCACGAAAGACGGTTGTTTGACAACCTGACGCGACGGAGGTGGAGATTGTGATACGGGTTGAGGATGAGGATGTTGGGTGGGATAAGGGCAACGCGGTGGAGAAGAGGGCGTATTAGGAGGATACTGCTGGACAGGCGTCGGCGTAGGGTCCTCCGCATCGCCTGTCGCGCCCACGGCGGCGAAGATCCTGGGTTTGCCCTTCATAATTGGTGCGACAGGAGGGGGCTGGAAAAGCTGGCCAGGTGCTGGTCCCTGTACGGCATACGGCGTGGCGCCAGTAGGAAGGGGAGGAAGAGCTTCAGCGTGTAGAGACCGCCTGTTCGACGCCTTTGCCGCTGGCGCTGGACCATTGAATGAGGAAGGCTGAGGGTTTACGAAAGCACGCGTGTTCTGAAAGGAACCAACTGCTGAAGGATAGAGGCTGTTAGCGGCACTGATGTTATTGCCCATGCTGGAAGGCTTGGGAGGTGATTGCTGAGGAATGGGCTTGAGTTCCGAAGTCGTATATGTACTTGCAGGCTGCCCCTGGTCAATATTAGCCCGTGATGTCATGTTCAAATGCAGAGGCCTCACCTGCTGTCCGTTAACCTTCCTAGAAGGGCTTGGATCTGGAGGACTTGAGCTAACGGCACTGAACTCCTGATAAGGTCAAGGGAAGAGTGTCAGCGAATTTGGGAAAACGAGTGATAAGACACAGGGTGAAAGCCCGCCGACGGGGCGGGATCTATGCATTTTACGTCGATTAGCATGCCCGCACAAAGTCAATCATCAAGATGAAAGAGATTTCCACGGGGGTGCTGAATCTAAGCTCAAAGCTCAACCCGAGAGGGTTTAGATTTAAAGTATACGGGGGAAGGCTTACCTGGAACAAGGCAAACTCAGGAGGCAGGTCAACGACGTATGAGAGCCGCTGTGGGCCGTTTCCCATTCCATTCGCTTTAGCGGCCTTGCCCTCATGACGGCGCGGCACGGCGATAGGTGTTGCCAGTTCGAACTCGTCATCCTGAAGATTGGTGATGCTGGATGGACCGTTGAATTGGGGTGGTGGTGGTGAGAATGATGTTTGCACAGCTGGTCGTCGTACCGGGGATGATGGTTGGCCGGGAACAGGCAATGGCTTGCCCTCGAACGTGTTCAACGATGTCCGCGACTGGATAGGCCGGGAGAAGTTTCGCACATGCCCTGGAGGACTGGCAGACATAGGTCTGTCCACCGCTTGAGGTTGAACATACCATGATGATGATGCCGTTGTCTTCGAGCTCCTGCCTGCAGGTTGTTTTATCAACGGCTCTCGTCTTGGATTGCTCGAAAGCGTCCTCGGGGACGACACATTTCTACGGGAAGCCACGGATCGACTGAGGACGGACGAGCTGACTGAGGCGGATGATAGACCCGTTGTGGTTCGTTCGCGTCGCCTTGAGGGGCCGACAGTGCTAGCAGTCTCATACGTTGCGGTACTTCGTTGACACGCTGCTTCGGACAGGGCTCGTTACACTCTCGGTACCCTTCCTTCGTGGGTCCATGGAAGGTATAAGCGACGAGGTATACGAAGCTGATGATCCACCTTCCCTGGTTCGCGTAGGACGGTTGGAGAAAGGTGTACCGGTGTTCCGAGTGAGGAGGGAGACACGCATGGTCGATGCAGCGTCACTGTCTGCGTCGATCCGCGAAGTGTGAGGATGTTGTGAGAACGGGTCGGAGGTGCTTGAGCGGGCAGAGGTGTTGTGGTGTAGGTCGGGTGAGTTTGAGCGAGGTGCGGAGGAAGAGGGTTTGAGGTTTGGGTTGAAGAGGTCCTTGAGGGGGACTTCGATGTCTGGAAGGTTGTGAGTAGAGAATAAAGATGGGGAGTAGGTGACTTACGGTCGCTGATCTCTTTCAGAGCCCACCCTTCCAATGCGCCGAAGCCTCCCTCTTGACGGATATCAATCCATCGTTTGCCGATCCGCCGTAGTAGTTCAAGTCGAGTCGATTCCACGGTCATACGAATGGGCGACGTAGCACAGAGCAGAGGCGCATTCTCTTCGTTTAGTTGAGGTCGAAGTAGAATAGAGGAAACCAACGTCTGTAAAAGATGTTGGTTCAAGAGAACGAAAGAACATTCAAGGCACGAACCTGATAAACACTCGCAGCCCAAGGTTCCTTGACACCTCGTAGAACCACATCCATCGCCCACTCGACCTTTTCCCCATCTTCAAATGCAACGAGGCGGATGTGAAAGGTGGAGAAGGGAGTGCGAGGGTGGGTGATTCGCCATTCGTTCCTTGTGTCAGCGCTTTGGAGAATGAACCGAGGAGGGCGTCGTGGAAATAGCGCGAACGCAATGCGAGCATGAATCGGTGAGAAGAAAAGATGGCGGTGGTGTTTTCGCGTGTTCCAGAGGAAGAAGACAAGTTTCCTGTGAGGGCGATGCGGGTGTCGAGTAGAGACGACTTCGCCATATGAACACCAGATCCTTTGGGAGCCTGTCGATTTGGAGTTCTTCAACGCTGATGCCTAGTTCGCTGGCGGATTCGGGAGAGCCTTTGCGTGCGCTGTCCATCATGAACCCTGCATGCTCGCTCGAGTCGAAAAGAAACTTGAAAGCTTCGCCGAAACCTTGACTGGCATAAAGATACTCTAGCTCGTTTGAGAAGAAGGCCAGATTGATTGAGGTTGATATACGTAGTAGCAAGGATAGGGATTGCTGTTGTTGCTGATTTGATGGGTGCATGGAGTTTGGGGTTGCGGTACGACATAGGGGAGGGTGAAGGTGTGTGCATCGATCTGCCTTCGTGGTGCAGACTTGCACCGAGGGAGAGGGAACGATTCTGCTAGATAACGAGGGTCTAACGGCGAGCAACTCGCTTGGGAGAAACCAGGACTGGGTGTTGCATCTGTGCTCAGGATCAAGGCGTCTCAGCTTTCCTTCTGAATGGCACTGGGTTGTTCAACGATTGCTCGGCCCGCTTTCTTGTCTCGCTGGATGCCTGCTCGAGCACGTCAGTCAGCAAACGAAGTTGTACGCAAGAAGAGTGGAAAAGCCAGAGAAACACAGACCTTGTCGAATAGGCGAGCCCCAAAGTCCCCTTGTCCCTCCGATAGCCAATAGCTTTTTCTTGGTCCTGGTTGGCAGATCCCGTTGAAAGAGCTTGAAACCGTCCATGGGGCCTGAGCCAGTGACAGCAACACGTTCAGGAGCAGCTCAATCCTGCTACGAGGAAGGTGCAAATAAGTATAACGGCTATACGAGAGCCATCCGGCACGGAACAGCCTAAAGCAAACACAAGACGAAGACTTACCCTGTCATTCGCTAGCCCAAAGGTGGTGCTCGAGATTGGTCTGTATGCAGGTAACGAGTCCCTCATGCTGAGATGCAGGACTTGCTTGTATTTCTTCTTCTTGGCGTTGGCATCGGTGTCCATTGCGGCAGAACTTGAACCATCGCCAAGCTGGCCTTTTGGATTTCGCAGACGAGTCACTGTATAGGTCTGCGTACAAAGGTGTCAGTCACAGAGCACAACATCTATCATGTAGGCTGAGGATCCAGCCTAATGCAGTTCCTGACATATGGATGGAGGAGCAATACTTACCATCATCGTCATCACACAAATCCATATCCGTGTCTTGGGCGACAAGGGGGGCAGCAGCCACATCCATCTCTTCATCCTCCGTAAGCTCTTCTTCGACATACGCCGCTTTAAGCAGCACCGACAGCCCAACCATGCTCCCAACAAACAAGCACCCTCCTCGTTTATCATGCTCGCCACACTTGGCACAGTGCTCTGAGCCAATGCGTTCCCCAAGGTCAATTTCGTAACCGTTTTGCCACCCGCGACAATTTGGACAGGATAGATAACGCCATCATTGAGGATCAAGAAGAGTGTGTTGTCGTCGATGAAGATGGTTTGAGAGCCTTCCAACTTGATATCGACGCCATCTGGTGCAGGGAGAAGCGATGTGTCTGAGAAACCTCCCGCTTCCATGGTCGACGTAGACGATTGCGTTGGAAGTCGTCACGTCAAACAAGCCATTCCGAAAAGTCGTGGACCCTGTGAGTTGGCGCAAAGTCAGCGCCTATGTTATGTCAAGGGACACATTTTCGAGCCGAAGGAAGGCATTGGAAAGAACAAGCAAACGCACCTCTTCAGTATAGCGTAAAAAGTCGACCCTTTCACCCCAGATAAAGCACGGCGTAAACGAGTTGGACTCGATGTGGTCTTCAAGTTCTCGACCTGCGTCGCGCCACCCACTGTACCCTTCTTCCCAGCCAGGCTTGTCGTCGGAGCTTTGCAGCGAAGCACTGTTGTGCTTGGCTCTGGCTTCGAAGTAGAAGCAGTCGGTGAAACAGGTGAGACGAGTGTCCGTTTCGTGGGCCCACTATGTGCGAGTTTTGCCGGATTGAGTGCGCTAAAGACTTTACGGACTCGTGGGGTTGCAGCACCGCTGACGACAGCTCTGCCCGTAGGAGCAGAGGTCTTGCGTCGTCGTGCGGGGATGGCGACGAATTTGGTCGTACTGGTGCTTGTGGTCGGGGCTGTGCTTGCTGCGCCCTTCTTGCATGATCGAGGAAGACCGCCGATGGGCGAGAGGCCGCTAGAGACGACGGGTGTGGTAGGGTACCGAGAGAACCTCCTGCGCTGGGGTTCGGAAAGTCATGTCGGTTGATTCTGTCGTGCTCGAGTCGGTGCTGACGGTCGACATGGATGCCCTGCTACACCGGTGTTGGTGGATGTCACTTATAATCGAGAGTTCGGACGAGAAGAGAGCGTGCTCCTCGAAGTTGTCGATATACCAGGCAAGATCACTCGAGACAAAGCTGTAGCACGCAATTGGGACACCTCCGTCGTCGTATTCGTTCGAACACTTCTTCTCGAGTTTGGACGGGTATGAGTGGGGGATTTGTCGATCGAGCTCGAGACGGCCCTAGCCTTCCTAGCACCCGAGTTGGTTTGAACACTACGAATGAGAGAAGTAGAGGATCGAGGTCGGTTGGTGGTGCTCGTCGTTCCTCGAGAGGTGACACTGGCGAGAGAAGCTCGAGCGACGAGCGTCTTCTTGCCTGGCGCGGAGAGGCAGGCGTTGGAGAGGGTGGTTCGTCGAGAGACGGCAGGGGATCGTCTTCCTGTGATTTCTTTGCCTTTTCCGCCATTAGCTTGTCCACCTCTGGTAGTCGTACCCGCCGTCGAGTCGGAAGCTGCGTCTTCGTCACCATCCTTCCATCATCCGCCTTGTCCAAGCCATCATCCCCTTCGTCGTGAGCCGGCAGGTTGTCGTCGTATTCTGCAGCTGCACGAGCCAGATCGGCATCTTGAGCTATCAGCTTGGACTTGGACGTTCTGTCTCCCCCCCCCCGCTGCTTGGCCTCTTTCATCCACGTTCTCGTACTCGCTGCAATCTGCTTGGCTGGCGAATCGACTTCGTCGTCCCCTTCTTTTTGATTGCTGCTGACGGATGAAGAGGCCACGGATCGACTGAGGACGGAGAAGCTGACTGAGGCGGAGGATAGACCAGTCACGGTCTTCTCGCGTCGTCGAGAAGCGCTGACGGTACTAGCGCTTTTGTACGCTGCTGTGCTCCTCGTGCTCATGCTGCTCCTCACAGAACTTGTCACGCTTTCCGCACACTTTCCTCGTTGGTTCATCGAAGGCGTCAACGAAGGCGTATACGAAGCAGATGGTCCTCCTTCTCTTGTTCGTGTAGGACGGTTGGAGGAGGGTGTACCGGTGTTATGAGTGAGCAGGGAAACGCGCATGGAGGATGCAGCATCGCTGTCTGCGTCGATGCGGGATGTGTGAGGGTGCTGAGAGACGGGTCGGCGGTGCTTTGACCATTGAGAGGTGTTGTGGTGTAGGCTGAGCGGGTTGGAGCGAGGTGCGGAGGAGGGCTTGGGGTTTGGGTCGAAGAGATCTTCGAGGGGGACTTCGATATCTGAAAGAGTGTGAGTACAGAGTAGAGATGGGGAACTGGTGGCTTACAATTGCTGGTTTCTTTGAGAGCCCATCCTTCCAAAGCGTCGAAGCCTCCGTCTTGACAAATACTGATCCATCGCCTTCCAATCCACCTCAAAAGCCAAGTCAAGTTGATTCGACGGTCATACGAACGGGTGAGGTTGCTGAGAGGAGCAGCGCATTCTCTTCATTGTGGTGCAGATGAAGGAGAGTAGACGTGAACAGGGTCTGCAAATATGTTAAATAGAGCGAATCATGAACGTACAAGGATACGAACCTGATAGACGCTCGCAGTCAAGGCTCTTTGATTCCTTGCAGAACCACATTCATCGCCCACTCGACCTTTTCGCCATCTTTGAATCCCATCCCGTCACCTACACGTTCGTTAGCCAATCATCATAGAAGAACAAGAGCCACTCACTCTCCATGACCTCCATCCACTTATCCCTTGCAAAACACTCTTCGTTCTTCTTACACAACAACTCGTCAATCCCTTTGAGTCGGTCTGGTGTGCAGAGAACCGCGGTTGTGGGCCTAGTGAATCCTAGAGGAAGGCAACAGCTCCCATCGCCAGACTGAGGTCATGAAAGTGTTCTCGGCACAAAGCAAGATCGGGGGTCGTTGCATGGGGGTCGCAGAATAGATACGAGTCTACGTTTCGCGCACGACGAATTCATCACGTGTGACATTTGATTGCATCAAACATGGGCGCTTGCACCGTAGAGCCAGTCTAACATCCTGAAGCTGGGACTAAGATAATCATATTGTAACGTATGTCAACATGTTACACGAACTGGGATAGAACACAAAGCATAGTGAGCAGCGGTTGGAAGGTACTTCAAAGAGGGTTCAAGCCACCAATGTGCGTAGACATAAAGAGAGTATAAACAGAGAAAAACGTATAAGAGATAGAGCCTAGTAAGGAAGATTACGTAGAGAATGGAGTTTGGTCAAATTGAGCTGAAAATGAGAAATGTTCAAGGAGAAGAAAGAGTCGAAAGATAAGGAGCTTGAAATCTATAGGAAAAGATGTGAAATCGAAATCTAGGAAAAGAAGGGAGTCAAATTTTTACGGGAGGAAGAGCAGTCGAAGTCTAGGGAAAGAGGGAGAATAAAATGTGCAAAAGGAAGAGAATTTGATATCTAAAGAAGTAGTGGACCGGGACAAGACAAGACAAGACGGTACGAGATGCATGATCGACGAAACAGAGACAGCAGCAGTTGAATGCCAACTGTTGGCGCATTGCGCAAAAAAACTAGGAAGGAGGATAGAGTTAAATGCTCACTTGTACCTTGGGCAGACATGCTCGTCTACCTTTCGGCACCAGAAGATCCGATCGCAGTCGTCACATCTGACAAAAACATCTTTGAATTGCGAGACAGCAATGCCGATGACATTGTTGTGGCTGGACAGGTAGCGGTTGAGGCTGAAGTCCTTCTCGTTGATAGCTGCAAATGCAAGCTTGTCACAGAAATGGCTAGAGAGGTGGAGTGAATAGAGGCATTTATGGCATTTGCGGCATTTATGCAGAATATTTGCAAGCTCCTTTTCGGTGATGCCTGGCCCAGGGTTGGCAACATTGAAGAGAAGGGTCACTGGGTGGTTCACAGGATCAAAGATCTTGATGGATTTGGCCAGGGAATTGCCAAGTGGCTTCTCTACTCACACCGTTAATAAGGGGGTAGTTTGGGGAGAAAACTATAGCATACCTCTGAAAGGGGCACGCCCACCAGTAACACTCCGAGTTGTATGGTTTGCAGCCTGAGGCGATTCGGGCTCCTCCGAGGAGCTTCCAATGCTAATGTGACTGGGTGTATCCCACCCTGCACTTGCCGCCTGAGAAGAGGCCATGAAGGAAGGCACAGGTCCAAGGGAAGAATGATCCTCCCTGAAGCGACTGGGCTCATGGTTGTGTTCTGATTTGAGGTAATTAGGCCAAGAAGTAAGGAGGTAACACTATTCGCTCACCAGTAACAATATCCGAATGAGGGCTTGGTGGGCGTGGCATCCGATCAAGGGATTCTACTGACTAGTTAGTAAGTAGGAGGGCATGAGTTCAAAGCCAACATACCAATCATACTTTCGACTGATCCCATCTCAACCTCGTCGCTAGCACTGTCGTCCAGGCCAACGCTGAAATCACCATCTGCGTCAACTGGTTCTTGGGGGGGAGTGGTGAAGCTGTTTGACGAGTTGGCTGAGGACGACGAATTATCCGAGTCGACGATCTCATAACCAGGCACCTGATGTGGTGGACGCGGGACTGATGGCTCCGACTCGGTGGTGGAACCCGAGCTGAAAGCATCCAGGTCGGACTGTGTCATCCAGCCCGTCGTTTGCCCGAAGGAAGTGACCTGCACAAGCGCAGCATCAAAGGGGCTTGCCAGCTTTGGCGCGCTACGAAGCTCAGGCTCTGAACAAATTTATCAGCATGATTCGAGGCAAGGAGGCACAAGAGGAATGGTACGCACGTTTTCCCCTCCTGATTTCAGCACGAGCATGGGGAGAGAGCGTAGGCAAGGAAGTGGTGGATTCAGACCCTCCAATCTGACCCTGAGCGTTATTCAAAGCACCAAATTGAGGGGTGGGAGACGGAGGGTCAACATATTCGAGACCGCCTGAACGTGGTGATCGCGGATCCCCAAAGCCGAATGTGACAGGCTCCCAGTTGCCAACAGGAGCACTAGGAAGCTGGCTATCAGCAGCAAAGGGGTGACTGCCTTCAGCAAGATGGGGGAGTGAGTATGAAGTGGAGGCTATGGTCTTCTGACCCTTCCGGAGGGGGGTGAAGAAGGCCTCAGCAGATGCCGCCGGAGGAGCTGGTGCAATGACGATCCTTGAAATAGGGAGAAGTACACCATTTCTTTGGGTCCCTTCAGAGGAGGAGCGACGGAGAGTGAACGGTGTGGAAAGAACTGCATTTCCAGAGGATAAGAAACGCCTCTGGGTTCTACACTCAACCACAGGTTGGCGGGGAGTGGTGTTAGAAGCACGGTGCTTGTTGGACGACATAGTGGGAGAGATGTGCAGAGAGGAGCTGGCAGAAGGAAAAAGACTTAGAGCGGTGGTGCTGATGGAAAGCAAAAAATGCTGGCCTTTATATAGCAGAGGTCGGGGAAGTGTTGGGGTTTCTTGTCAAAGCTTAGTCATAGCATTGGATGAAAGCTAAGTAGTTGAGCAGGCAAATATCTGCGTATGCCGGTGAGCTCCAGTTCCGGCACGCAAGAGCCAAAAAGAGCAAAGTCGTTCGAGACCTCCCATAACGAAACAAGTCCTGGAAGCATTTGCGGAAACAGGGACAGGGTTACAGTAGTTACGAGCCATGGATCGGGACACGATGTTGTGCAAGCACATTTGAGTTGTCAGACGCATCCCGGGACAAGATGCTGGCTGAATTTGGAAGTGATACGCGCCTGCAAACTCCTACCCTGAGTTCACTGCAATTGAAACTTCGGGTCCTGCGCTAGAGCGCTTCTCAATGCTGTAACTGCTTCTGTTTGATTGGCAAAACCTTGCTTATTTTACTTTTCTCCCACCAGAGTTACCTCAGCGCTGTGGATACGTGGGACCCTACTTACGCTGCTCAAGAAAGGACCCTCACTCAGTCCGCACAGGTGTTCATTCTGCATTATCCTCATGAACTGTTTCCATCCCGGCTTATATTGGATGTAGATCAGGCTCAGCTGTGAAATGTTCTCTGCAGAGGGAAGGTGCACTATGCAGTGAGTACTAAGTTTGGCATGGCGACAACCTTTTGCACCGAACAACAACCCCGGAAGCGAGTTATGCAGTATATAATTTCGGAAGCATTGAGTGGCATGAGTGCTTACATCTGAAGACTTTCGTGATTTACAGCACCGACAGCCTTCACGTTCCCATCCATTCCTACCTCCCCACGCTAGCAATGCACCCTTTGAGCTTCGTATGTTCCGAGAGAATCCCCAATTTATTGCCAGATTCCTTGGTGGGACACATAACACCTTTTGTACAGCGTAGAGCTATGTTTAGAATATCACCTGTCAAATTAGCCCTTGCTCTTGCCATTACTTTGTCCTAGTGACGATCACGGGTAACTACAGGTATGAAGGTGACCCATACCCGTACCTGTGCTGTAGCCTGGCCGTTAACTCATGGGTTTTGCATCCAGAGCAAGCCCAATAACGCATCAAACAGATGGATTGAGTGAGCTATGAGCTGAGTGATGAAATCACCCATAACTTGTGTAAGGAGTCTCATTTGTCTGAGGACGGAACGAGACCCTTCGCCCTCGGCGGACATACCCGATTTGGGTGTGACACTTCCTAATTGAGTTTGGCACCTCCTCGCCAAGCTCGCATATTTCTTCTACCTGTCTCCCTCCCTTCTGCCTGTCAGCATCTTCATTTATCCTTCTCTTTTTTCTCTTCAGCCTCGTCGGTACCTACAATAACCGGACAATCATACGATATCTCCGCCAATTAAGGTACAACTCAGTAGAGTAGCTCCTATCAGATATCTACCTACGTATTTAGGCCTGTGCTTGCCTCCTGGCTTGGAGGTTCCCTCCCCAGCAGGTTTTCCCTCTAACTACATACCAATACTGCTCTCTTTCCACCAGTATCAAGCTTGCTATCACCCTCGTTTGAGCTTCTGAATTCGCAGAAGTCTCAACTCGTTCTATTCTTGGCTTGTCTGCTCCGCTTCGCCAAGAAGCCTCGTTTATGCTTGTTACGGCACAGGACATCGTTGTCCTCGGTGCACCCTCGTTCATCTCTGAGTCGTCTCGTCCGTTATCATCACTATCCCCTCCATGTTCCGTTCCTCCGCTTCATATTCCATTCCCATCCTTCTAAGTTCCGGCAGCCTTGCCAATCAGGTGATCGAGCACCTCCCTTCAAACATCCGAAGGCTGAGATCAGCTTCACAAGCGCCGAGTTCTCTTCACTCGTCTAAATCTCACCCGTTTTGGAAGTTTTGGGCGCGTTTTGTGGGGCGCGGGTATGGGAACTACCGACCCATACACATAGGTGCGCCTCCCGACCTGCCAACACTACTCGGTCCAGCTGTGTCTCTGAGTTCCTTGTAAGGCTTGGATTCGAGAGCACATGGCAACTCGGATGGAGACGCTGCTTTGGTGCTTTGTAGTCGCACCTCTCATCTCAAATCAGAACCGGAATATACAGAGACATATGTATATATATATATATATATATATATGTTTATAATCTAATCTAGAGTAAGATGGTTAATACAACAGGAGCGGTCGCTGTACTTATGATTCTAAGGTAGGTAGCGATGCATAGAGCCCGTTAAGGCAAACAGGAGGCTTCTGCAACCGAATTGCGATTGCCATCCGAAGTAAAGTTTTCTGCTGAAACTGGGGTGGTGAACACACAGACGTTGTTTCCTTCAGCCCGATGAGCCCTGGCTAATTGTCGTTTCTTTTGGTCCTCAACCCGGCTTTGGTGTCGACGAACACCCACTTGATGAGCCGGTGATCCTACAGCAGGCGGGGAATAGTCACAGGTTGCGCCAGCTTTCAAGCAAGGACTAGGACTGAATTAGCAAAGTGCACCTCAGTTGAGGTTGTCCTAAAAAATGTACTCACAAGCAGGGTGCCTCGTTTGCCATGGAGCTGGGATCCTGGATGCAGCGAACCTTCTTCACCTTGCAAAACTGACAAGCAGTTCGTTTAGGCAATCTTCCTGACGACTCAGGGTGGAGTTTCCTGGGCTTCTTAGTCTGGCAAACGTCAAGTCTCGAAGTGGGATTCGGGGGAGATTGTTTCCGCTTTCGAACTAAATGGCACTCTTTTTGGGTGCAGGTGGTGGGAGGATGAACCAGACCAGCGTTTGCAATCGAGGGAAGAGGGGAGCTTGCCGGTGATGGAGCAGGAAGATCAGTTGTTAGAGAAGAAGTTAATGTAGGAAGCAGTTGGGGATGAGTTGAGGGAGGCCCGGGAGGAAGAGTCTCATGAGAACCTTTGTTGATGATCGCTGAAATCTAGTTCGTTGAGTCAAGGGAGATCGGAAAGAGAAATGTAGCAGGCGTACTGGAATGGATACAATACTCTGTATTGCCGACTGGCGCTGTGACAGCGCCTGAGTCGCTGATACCCTGGGGGCGGTGTCTGAGAATTGTGCGCATATCGGTTCTGGGGCGCTTGTGCTCAGATCAACGTTGTTTGTGCATATCTTGCTAGATGATAGGTCAGAAGGTTTCAAGGAGATGTCATTGGATATCCCATGGTGGAGGTCCAAACGTAGTGTGAAGACAGGGCTGGTTGGCGGTGTGCAAGATGTTGACTCCGAATCCGACCTTGTTCGGAGTCTGTCAGCCCGAAGGACGAAGGGAAGTTGGCTGCAGTCGCGCCGAAATATGTAGCTTGGACCTGGCATCGTATCCGAATGTACAACCTCACTGCTCTGTGCCAAAAAGATATGGAGAGCAAGAGAGCGAGAAGACGAGAATTAAGGAGCGATACTGGAGGCGCTCTGTGGTGGTGTCGGTGGCACTGCCCCTTTCGTTGTACATGTTTTTTCTAGGAGCAACGCGTTTGATTCGATAAGCTAAAAAGACCTCGCACTTGGTCTCTTTGCACCGACTTTTTCTTTGTCTGCACCGCCCGACCTCTGCCGCCGGTCTACAGACGGACGGATATTGCCAACTCACCTTCCATACGTCCACTAGTTAGCAGCCGGGTACAACTCTGCTCCAAATAAAATCCATAGTTTGCTTTACCTAGTACAGCTATTTTGAATGCGACTTGAAGGCGATGGCTTTCAGGCTGTGGTGCATCTGCTGCAGACCAGGGCACGGGGACAACGAAGGAGGCACCAGTAATGGCCTTTATTCAGAGTAAAATGAGGACAGATCCCCAGTGAAGATGACCAGTGGTCATCACATGGTCAGATCCCCAGTACAGATGACCAGTGGTCGTCGTGTGGTCATGACTGCCCGAACGGCAGCGCCATGAACGGAGCCCGCCTAGATCCTGGCATGTTGCTGTGGGATAGTCATCTGCGCATCTAGCGGATGAGTATCGACGAAGGTTCGGCCAGCCCGAGAAGTAAGCTGATATCTTGACCCCAGCATGATCGGAGATATCTTCTAGGCGGGTGGTTGAGCAGGGGTTGGCCGTTCGGTTGCCAGTGGGCCAATTCTGCCTTGTCGCTGATAGCGCCCTCTTCAGGACCTAAATATATGTTATCAGTGACGTTAGCGCGGTCAGAGGACTCTATAAGACGGGCCTTCCCAGTAACTGGTAACAATGTGGTAATCATTGACTATATAATGTCAGGGCGGGAGAGGCTGATCGATCCCATCGGGTCATACCGCGCTGCGTAGTGGCCCCTGATGGTTGGTCGAGAGATGAGCAATGGAGTGATATCCAGGAAGGTCAGGAGCGAGAAGTGAGTGAGGGTATCAACGAGGGCCGGTATTGCCCCCGCCCAATGTGCATGTACCTGTGTGGTCTTGCTGAGCACGACTCTGAAGCTGGTGAATTGGGGCGCAATATCTGCAACCCGATTGGCCACAGCAGCCCATACACGACCCGTGACATCCTCAGGTGTATCGTAGCCTTCGATGACACCTCGCGTCATGGACTCGTCTGTAACAACGGTGAGGCTCTTCACCGAGGAGGAGAAGACGAGGGCGGGAATGAAGATGGTTTCCAGAGGATGGTCGTTGCTCACGGGCAGCCTTACATCCTTCAAATTGGGAAATAGAGTGGCGGGAAACGCAGAATGATGGTACATGGCGTGGAGAGCAGAATAGTGGATAAGGATAAGGTGATACGTTACAGAGTTTTCGGAAAACGTCCACCAGAAAGGATCGCAGGTGATCGACCTTACATGGCGCGTGTAGAGTTGAAGTCTTCTTAGAGCAATCTCGGCCTTGCCCTCAAACAGAGCACTGGGGTACTAGATTACGGTCAGAATAGCTTTCCTCTAGGTACCAGGGGCTGACGCACCAAGGCTACCTCCCCCGAGTCTGAATCGCCATCGATTCGCCAGGCATCATCCGGGAACATGCCGACTATGGCACGCAGACTGCCTAGATCCCTCCACAATACTTGAGCTGCAGGATCATGGAACGCTCGACATGTTATCGCAAGGGCACAAAAGGTTGCAGCCTTTCCATCGCGATCCTCTTGCTGAGTTATGTTGTCGAGGCTGTTGAAAATGAGCTCGAGGATTTCAGGAATTTCAAGGCATCTGTGTGCTCTCGCAGGGGGCTCTAAGGACATGCTGAAGATGAGGGTGAGGGATCCAAGGAGGATACTTGAATGGTTCAGCAGACCGGACGAGATGGAGGCTAAGGTCAAAGGTGCGCATAGACTCGATTCTATGATTTTTACACATTCCCGCAAGACAGCGATTTGGATAGGTGTCAAGATGGGTGCTGCTTCCCGCTCTAATAATGATAACTGAATTGAACAGTATTTGTTGCATCAACGTGGTGTACAATAAACCAAATTCCACGCGACATGCGGTACTGATCAAGACATATTCCTATTCCCCACCCCAAAAGGCATTCCCTAGATGGTGATCAGTGTCAGCTTGACCTCCATCCACTGGTCAAGCATAATCAGGGGAGTTGAGAAGCAAGTCAAACGAATGCAAGGATTACGTTCACCCACTTTCACTCTGCCCATGATTTCTTGCAAGAATACCTCGCCTCACGCAATCCCACCTGCCCACCATCATAGCCGCCTTCTCGAAATGATCCATGTATTCATACCCTTCTTCCCCACTATGATAGTGGGTAAACGTCCAGCTCAGGCCTTCAAGATATATCTTGAAATACTCGATCGTCGCCAGCACTGGATAGTTGGCCGTAAGCCAAGTAGCGAATTGGGTAGGCAGCGTTATGCTAGACGCGCACACACGTTCCAGCTCTTCAGAGTTTGGTGTGGCTGATGCGGCTGGGTTGCCATCGCATTCGTGAGGGGAAACCAGACCCGTCAAAGGCCAGTGTTAGGTGTTCCAAAAGCGGCGTATACTGCAAGGCTTCATGAACCCCTGCTAGAGTCAACAGAGGACTGTCATAGTTCTCATGCAAACCGTGGTCGTCGAGCTCAAGACTTTGCAAAAGGGGTAAAGAGGCCAGCATCTGTTCGAGGTCTGAATCTTCAATTCCAAGGGGGTCGCAAGGGCAGATATACAGTGTTTTGAGGCTCTTGAATGGACAGAGAGATCGAGCGGTTCGGTCGCCGATGATGAAGCGGGGTCTGAGGGTGGTAAAACGCCAGCGAGGTCCTTCACCGGTATAAAGCTCATGCACGCGTATGTGCTCGAGCCGTGCGTATCGTTTGGATGTGTGGAGAGCTTCAAAGAAAGCGGCCACGCTGATGTCGCCTTCAAGAAGGCATCCCAGCGTTAACCCGTTCAATGATGTTGCGTCTAAATTTTGGAAGAACTGGGAGCAGATCTCGAGCGAGTTGCTCTCGATTGAGATGCTTTGGAGGGAGGGAAGGCGGAGGGTTTGGAGGGTATCAAGTTCGCCTTTTAGGAAGTGGAACAAAGAGATGGTGACGGTTGCCAAGTTCAAGAGAGACCCGAGAGCCGTGAGCGCTGGCGCGGACACAACGGGGGAGTGATATCCAAGGTCGAAAGGGAGGAGAAATGTGGGAAGGCGTCAAGCAGAGTTGAGACCCCTACAGTAAAGCGGCCGTGCTCTGCTACCTCTTCAAGCTGGACTTTGAGGCTTGCGAGCTGGGGCCCAATATCAGCAACGTGATTCACCAAGGCGGTCCATCCCTGATATGGGATGTCCTCGATAGCCAGAGTGTCGTTGAGAGCCTCCTCGGGCCATGGGTCGTCTGTGACGAGCGTCACATTCCTAACCGAAGGGGAAAGTACCAGGGTTGACGTGAACATCATGTCCAAGGGATACCTGACCGCCGAATACAGTGTTACGTCTCTGAGATTGGGAAATAGGGTTTACCGGAATGAGGGGTGGTGATGTATGGCTTGAAAGTGCGGAATAGTGGAACTTGCAGGCCTCGAAGGAGTCGTCCTTGTACCAGGTACGGGAACAGCGAATCGATTTGACATGGCGAGTGTAATAGCGCAGCCTTCTAAGTTGAAAATAAGCTCGATAATTTCGGGAATTTCAAGGCATCTGTGCACTCTTACAGGAATTTCCAAGGGCATGCCGAGAGTCTGTGCGAGCCGAAGTGAGTGATCGGATTGGCCCAAGCCAAGCCACGGTGTATGGATTGGGGCGGCGGCCAAATTTTCAGTCGGAGTTCGAATCTGTGTCACGGTCATGCCTCTGTCACACCCGTATCTGTCACCCCGGCAGTGGACTGCTCCTTGGTCAGTGCCACCCATCCATCTATCCATCGCCTACCGATCAACATGTCCGAAACATTCCAATACGGCGACAATGGCACAAAACTCCTCCTCGAATCACGTCGATCGACACAAACCGACACCCTGATGAAATACAACGACGTCCTTGTGCGCACCCTCATCCGAGAACAACGCGACCTCGAGAAGCTCGCCACATCCCTGCTCGAATCTGAAGCACCCACTCCATCTCGAAATCGTCGTTCAGCGGCCCCTCCACCCCCTCCCTCGTTGCTCATCATCCAAACCACGATCAACCGCAACAAGCGGTGTTTACTGGCGTACCACGTCCACCGTACCTCGCTCCTGCAAGACCTCTACTGGAAGTGCGGTGGCGCTCTCCCGCACCTTCTCACAGATCCTGAGATCCGGTCCAAGCTCTCTCCGCACGAAGTCGACTTTCTGCGGCAATACAACGAGAGTCTCTTGACGTACAGGGGGGAATTTAGCAGCGAGCTGGACATTATGAGTGGAATCGAGAAGCCGGTGAAGGAGATCAATGTGCGAGTGCGGGTCAGGAGGGAAACAGGCGTTGTGCAGACAGAGAATGGGAGCATTGACTTCAAGCCTGGGGAGAGATATGTGGTACGGAGGGCGGATGTTGAGAACTTGATTGTACAAGGTTATCTGGAGGAGATTTAAAGACGTAATCGGAGAGGTTTACAACGAGGAGCGGGAGAAGGAACGACGAGGAACGATGAGGAAGGCAAGAATGTTTGACCCAGAAGGATCGACCAAACAAACGTCATTGACGCACTCTTTCGGCACGGCACGCGGGTTGTTCTCAACCAGCAATGCGCCCAGCAAGGACGACGGCGCCTTCAATCGTCAAAGCACTCAAACCATCGCCACGTATATCTCACTGTCGAGCTGCTCTACACGCTCAGTTAGGAGGATCAAAACCGACATCAAGCAGCCCATCCAATGTTTTGACAGCTGTACCGACTCGCTCAATACCAAAATCACAAACCCTCAAGGAAAACAGAATTCCTTCGCGTTCTTATGCATCTGCAATCATCCAAAGCAGCTCCTTAGCCTCTTCTTCAGGCCAGCCTGATCCACCAGAACATGACCCAGATGAAATCACAGACCAAGAATGGGAGCTTCGAACAGGTACTGTGCTCGTTCCCTAACTCGTGACGGAACACTGATATAGCAGCTGCAGGACGCGCAATATACGTGCTGCAAGAGACACTTCCTACGTTCTTCCAAACTGGACTAGTCACAGCGATAGATAAAGCGACTGGGGAACCCAAGCCGCCGCATTCGACGCCCTCGACGGGCAGCGGAGGGTTCCATATACCTCTGCTGGATCCATTGCTTCATTCTTCCTCATCAGGGCCCGCTCCTTCTTCGTCGTCATCGTCCCACTCGGAGCGTCCCCATTCTGAAGTCGAACATGGCACAGTGGAGGAAGGAGAGGAGGGTGTGTACAGTCCAAACGTCAGGCTGGAGTATACACCGCCTGTAGTTCTTCCGAGTCCGTTCCCAAAGACGTTCAAAGTGGAAGGTATGTCGTCCCTACTCTCTCTGCACCCAACCCCTTCCAATTTGCCTCTCTTCGTCACGACCCGTCGCCCACGCCATCCTCACCTCGCCATCCATCCTTTGCATACAAAGAAACACCCTGACAAACACATTTTTCTCTTTCGCAGGTCTGAACCTCTACTTGGCGTCCGCCTCGCTCATCCGACACGCCATGAACGCCCTCTATATGGATCTCGACCTCACACTGGTCAAAGTCTCGGTACATACCACCCCGCCGCCAAGTAACGGGGGACCTGGCGCCGGAGGAGGAACCATGAACTGTTCAAATGCTGGACCTACAACATCAACGACGACCTCACCAGCATCCACAACTGCGCCAGCGTCGTCGACAACGACGCAGATAGCACCCAGCAGGGAGCCGTCCTCAAGTACAGGCTTCGAATCTCATCACCATGGACCAGGCGCTGCCCAGAATGATCATTTGGAACGATCAAGCCAATGGGAGGGACATCGCACCAGGCCCTCCAGAGACGAAGGAAAGAGAACCGTAAATCGAGAAAAGTACCTGGTGGTGCGCAAGGTCGTGACGGGTACGAATCGCGTCAGTGGAGGTGTTAGTGAATGGGAAGTGTGAGTTACTCTCCTCCCCCCCCCCCCCCCCCCTCTTCCTCTCTATCGCTCCTGCCATCCTCCCTCACCTTCCTTCCTCCCCCCCTCTTCACCGGCGATCAGAAACTGACGAACCCTCCCGTGTACAGAGAATCAACTTACACCTTCTCGCCCACCTCTGGTCTCATCCTCCGGCACGCGATCAACTGGATTCATCCCGCCCCTCATCTGGCGGTGTACGACTCGCTGCGAGGAGGGTTGGGCAAGGTGTTTGGATTTGGAGGGGCAGGGGCTGGTGTCGGTGTTGGTGGTATGGGGGTGCTTAGATGGATAGTATGGGAAGCAATACCAGACAGGGTTATCAACGGGGCTCTCGACAGAATCGGAATCAAATGATATTTTGTTACGCAAGCCCAGTTCGGCCGTCTACTGCCAGTACCGGGGCAGACAGCCGCAGTTTTGCTCATTTCTGACAATTTGCTGGTGAAGAAGGCGTTCATCGATGTGCCAGCTCGTGACCGTGTCACTATCTGAGGCATGCCATTCCTCTTCTTCTTCCTTGCCTTGCCTTTCTCTTCTCCCTCATCCCGCAGCAACCTCCAGAGCAATGAATGAGGTGCCTGTATAATAATTCTACGTAGGTTTATCGTCCGACACACCCATCTTACTGTTCACTCGAACTGTGTTGACCATCGGGTGCTGTTTTACCAGTGCGCTCTTGAGCCTCTCAAGCTTCAACACTGACGATAGCCCGACCTAGATGTGCAATGACGAATTGAGATCGACCTGAGAAACGAGTTTGGTCTAGTTACCCTTGCGCTCAAGTCTTGCCCGTTATTTTCCTATAGTAGTGTACACTTTAAACTCCTTCGCCCTCTTTCAGTAGCGGAACAGATGGAAGTGCTTGGCGAACCCATGCTAGGGGTAAACGAGGAACCTGATAATCAACCGACTACAAACGAGTTGGTCCAAATAACGACCTGGAGAGATGATGGTCAAGCTGCCCAAGGCTTGGAGATCGTCAAGTTCGGTCGATTGAAAATCAAAGAGTGAAACACAGATTTTGGTCAATTCGTATCGCCATTATTGATGATGAGAACGAGGGGACCGATTTACGACTTACAAGGCAGAAATGCGGGAAGAGAAGCACGCCAAGGCTTCGAGCCGGCTGGGTATTCTCTCTGGGCATAGTGGCTCGAAGCTTCGAGAATACACAAGCGAACAGCTTTTTATCCCGTGTACGCATCTTGTATATTGATACCTGATGGATGTCGCAATGACCAAGAAGTCTTCGCGGCTCGGATTCCTCTTGCTGTGTGCTCGACATAGACCGCGCGCTGCCTTCACCCCCGAAAGTGTTCTACGGCGGTGCGAGAGGCCTTATTATTAATTGCCATCTCAGCATCACCGCTTGGGACAAGCATCGTCGCCCTGCTTGGCACAGCAGACAGACGAGGATTTCGTGGACAAGGAAATGTCCAGGGAATGCCTCATGCCCGTAACATTTCCTGAAGCATTTCCGTGTTCGGAGACAATAACTTTGCCACTGTCGGAAATGCCTGAGTTGGGTGGTGATCGCCATTTCCGGCAGTGGCACACAAAGCCTTTCATATCTCCGAAAATGTGATTCGGAAATCCTTTGTGACCAAGGACGTTTCCGAAAACACAACACAGTCCCCTGCCCCTTGTGTGGGGCATGAAGCTAATTCAAGTCAGTGTATTTCAAGAACGGTTGCATCGAGAATCAACGAAGACGCCAAACCACATCCCCATCGCGTGATGAATTCAAGCTGTACTCGCCCGTTTATTCTTGAAAATGGTATATAAGTGAGCAGCAGATACCAAGAGAAAGGACAGCATTTCCTTGGTGAAGTGCTGTCCCCCATACTCGACTCTCTCTCGCTGGTCGACTCGTTGTTCTTCTCTTCCTCACCCACGCTGTCAGTCCAGGAGACTGCTATTTCCCACGCTCAGAACCATCACGATTCTAGACAAAGTTCGTCTAATGTCGCATGCAATTGAACCCACCGTCAAAGTTCTCGGTTCCTCTGAATCCGCCCTGTGGGAATCCCATATGTGGAACTCCACGCCCAACCCAAACATCACCATGAAATATGAAGGCCTCATCACTTGCAACGTTGTCTTCCTCATCCTCAGCGCCTTCGTGTTCGCCATGGTTGGTGGATTCTCCACGGCTTACCAGACCACACGCCTTGTCGGCATCGCCGCATCTGTCCTTTCAATATTCCTCGGCATAACGCTACTCGCCTATGCGATGTTGCTGATGACAGTGTCACGGCCAGCTGGGAAAGTAAGTAAACCGGTCTTTCGCAGGGCTATCCAGGACGCTAAATGCCATGGCAGGCCGCGCTTAGTGGAGATAATGGGGCTGGACCATGGAGGTCCAGGTTGCAACAGAATCTGTACCTCGGTGTCTACCCTCCCTACCAGTGGCTGCTGAGCATTTGTGTGATGGTTCTTGTCGCCATACTGTGGATAGCGAGTACCGCAATCACAGTCCATTACCATGTCATATTGGCAACTGGCCGCGATCCACACGACTTTGGCTTCCTTGTTGTTCAAAGCGGTATGTGAAGGACCTTGTTGAGACATCCCTTGCCACTCGCTGATCATATAATCCTTTCTACTTATTCACACAGGCCCCTTCCCGAGCTATGTCGAGCTGGCCTTCAGCGTCATCTGCGCGGTACTTAGCCTCATTCTCACTGTCCTCATGGCCCTCCAGCGCAGCCTCACCTCAAAGGAAATGCGCAAGGCTATTGGTAACAATGTAAGTAGATACCCTAGACTAGGGGAGTGAGAAAGAAGCTGATCAAGACCATCATATCAAGGTGGGCGGGATTGTTTGATGTCAATGGCAAAAGGGCAGACTGGGCTATCAAGCGACGTGAAGAGAAGCAGAGTGGTGACGCATGCACAGAGTGTGCGTTATGAATCCCCAAGGTTAATCCTTTGGGCACAGGAAACCGCTCGAGATATCTAAAGTCCTGGTGGAATGAGTGCAAGCGAGACTTGTATTACAAAGTACTACTGGAATCTTATAACACGAGCGAAGAACACCTAAAGAGCAAATAGTCACTGGGTGCAGTGACAACGAGGGGGGAAACACTCAAATGGGTAAGCCTGACTGAGAACTCAGGGAACACTTCGAGGAGAGCTGGTATTCTTCCAGCCCATTGCGAGAGATCGTACATCTCGACCTTGAAGCTTGACAATTGAGGTGCAATGTCTGCGAGGTGGCCAGCCAGGCCAGGCCAAGCTGGGGATGTGAAATCGGAGGGAGCTACAGAACCATGCACAGAGTCAATTGATAGGCATGTACCAACAGAGATGCATAATTCTTGTACTGAAGGCGACAGAACAAGTGCTGGGCAAAAAACTGTCTCAAGGGGAGAACCTAGGTGAGAACCAAGATTCAGTCGCCGAGCATGCGGGAAAAGAGGGTGAGGGAGGGAGGGGTGATCACCAAGGGCTTGAATATTTGATTACAGTCGTTTTCAAAACGATACGGAAAACGCGCTTGGCGAAAATTTGTTTGGCTCAGCTTGCATCAGAGGCTCAGGACCGCGGAACGCCTGGTAAATATGATGGCTTCAGCCAATTTCCGCCTCCGCGCGGCAAGTCTTGTGTATTCTTCGCTTCACTTAAATACAGCAGGTAAGTACTGCAAAGATAGGCCAGAAGTCTAAATAGAGTTGTTTTAAGACGTTTATAAAGGCATACGTACCCAATTTGCAGCGTGTACGACAGGGACAATAACCGCGAATCACAGCGCGCCGATGGTTTGCCGCGCGCAATCACTAATGCGGTTCGGTCTGAAGCAGAGTCCGCTCTCGGTCCGAGCACTCGGCTTTCAGCATAGGGATGGTCCAGGGGTCCTAGATTTTAGTCTTCCTCTCCGGATGTCCCTTCTGTTACCTAGAATCACATTGTTTTGATTTTAAAAGCCTTGAACGTTCTTTCCGGGATCCAAACAGTCAAGAATAGGTGCTATTGACATAGCGGCACAAGCGCGGCGATTTGCGTTGGCAAGAGGCCGCAATGCCCAAGCCTCTGATGCAAGCTGAGCCAAATAAATTTTCGCGAAGCGCGTTTTCCGTATCGTTTTGAAAACGACTGTAATGGATTGTGTATCGCTTATAGCCCTGCTTCGGCGAACCCCAGAGAGGCGTCCAGTGGATCCACCTGACGTGATGGGTGTAGAACTTTAGTCGCTCCAGGGCTGATCGTACTTGTTCGTCGAAACTGCGACTTGGGTCCTGGATAAGGGCATTCATAATTTCGCCTGAAGGGTTCAAAGCCAACGAACATTGCTCACCAGCGTCATCTCGGAACCTTCCTGTTGAAACCGCCAGGCAGACTTTGGGAAAAGGGACACCAGTGGACGAAGATTGTAAAGACGACTCCATAAGTGTTTGACGGCAGGCGTATGAAATGCTCTACAGTTCTCGCAAGAGCGGCAAGAGTACTTGCTGCCGTGTCACTAATACCTGGCAAAATTAATGGCTGAGGGATCAGCCAACTAAAGATACCGTCGACAGGGAACAGTGGGGCCCGCTGAGAGAGGTGCCATTGTCAGAGGCTGCACCCCCAGTCCTCGTGGCTGTACGTAAAATTCCTGTCCTTTGAAGAGGGTGGGCTTCCATGAGAGGTATTTATACTGAGACGATGGTGGTAAGCGATCAAGAGGACGATGCGACGTGACGGGGACGCAACGCGGCTTGGGCTTTTGTTATGGCACGAGGTCACTGGTTCGATCCTCGCTATGAAAGACCTGGGCTGCAGGCATCCTCTGCCTCACAAGACAGAAACTAGTACTTGACCACCACACAGTTCTCGACGAATCACTTTTTTGATTCGATTCTGCGTTCGTCGCTTGCTGTAGAGTCCATCTTGTGCATAAGGGAGATAACAATAGAGAAGGCCAGGGTTGAGACTACAAAAGCGCCATAAATACGTCGGGTATAATTCAGGTCCTCTAGTTGTGGATGATTTCTGTTAGTGTGGCGCATTTGGGCTCAAGGCTTTCTACTACAAGAGGTCGTAGCTGCTTCCAGAGAGGGGACATGCCAAAACCTGACCTTCCCTTCAACCACCATCTCCCAATATGGTTCAGATAAGCCTTGAGGAGCTTTGCTATTGCTATTATTATAAGAGGCGGTAATGTAGATCCCTCCCTCTTTGTTCCGACTTTAGAGACAAGACGCTGCGAATGATAGAGCAAGCCAGTCTAGCGGCAGGACGCCTCCAACTTTACTTTCGTGACCTTTAAGGATGATAGATTGACCGCAGCTACTCAAAAGGACAATATTTTGTGGATAGCGATGAGCAGCGACCCACGCGCCACGAGGAATTCAAACGATCTGCCCTTACTCTTATGGACGGACGCTCCTCCGGCAAAGGTGGGACCGGCAGCTTCTTGAGATCCACTGCAGTCTAAGCTGTCAAGCCGTGGACTTTGGGCTGTAGGACGTCGATGCCGATCGGCTAGGGTGCTTCGGGCCAGTAGGGCGCCAGCGCCTGTGGAGAAGACATGGGCGCCGCCGCTGTACAAGCATCACCCTTTACCTTTGTCTCCCTTGCCGCGAGTGCTGCGGTCGGCACGGTGAGAGATTAATTTGGAGTCAGGAGGTTCAGATTCTCGCTTGGCTCAAATTGGTCACTGTCAGAGTTCTGAGACGAGAGGAGTCCAGTTGGAACGCAGCCATCCTCAACCGAGGCCAAAGGGAAGGAAGACCAACTGTTGACTGGGGGAACTGCCAGAGGACGAAACATGCCTGTTCGGCTTAGATTCCAATCAGAAAAGAAAGACGAGAATCAAGAACACGGAGGCAACGGCCACACCAAGGACGGAGTAAGATCCTCGGCAGCTCGTTCAAGTGACCATTGTTATTATTACCCGCATTCTGCGCACGGGTCGATCAGCCCTAACTCGCGAATGGTTAAAGAGGCGGACTCGAGTGCCTCGAAGCCTTACCAGCCTTTCGAGATGCACTTCCTAACCCTCTTGACCGTTCCCCTTGCCGCGAGCTTCGCTGTTGCCATTTGTCCAGGCTTCAACTATGGCATAGGGAATCAGCAGGACCTAGGCAATGGCGTCAGTAGATGGACCGTCTACGATACCAGTTGCGCTGCCAAGGACAGCCTTACAACCAACTTGAACCCCTGCACTCAAGGCATATTCGGCTGCTCTCCTCCCCCGATCATCTTTAATCGATACACCAACACCTTCACCGGTTTAATGTGAGTAGCAAGTGATGCGTCGAAGTCGACGATGCTGACAAGATGATACAGCTACAACTGCCGAACGGATCCCAACTCTGGATCGTGCGGCTCGGATGTTATCTCTGTTTGTGTAAGTTCTTATACAAGTCATAAGAGAGCTGAAAGCTAATGCCAACACGCAGTGCCGAAATGACGGGAATTAGATGACCTGCACCATGGACAGTCGATGAGCATTTGTTCGCCAATTCTTTGTTCGCCAATTCTGGTGCTTCTCCTCCTTTTCGGTCGTCCCACCCATTTCTCGCCGAGTGTACGGTCTCGCTTTTATTGAATGTTAGCTGCTCATTTCCTATCTAACGCCTAATATTTGCCTTTCTTTTCAGTCGTGTACCTTGAATCATGTATATTAAACCCAAACCCACTTGTCCAACTACATCTGTTCCCCATTTGATGATCTCAGCACCCCACACGCGTCTCGGTTTGACACTGGTAGTAACAGTGAGCACACTTTCGCCCGGCGCACGTCGAATGTCTGTCTCAACCAACTGATCTATTGGTTTCTAGCCAGTCAAGAGTCAGCATCGCAGCTAGTGCCCATGACTTTAATTGTTGTCTGATCCGCACTATACTGATTGTACTCTGAGGCGCGCCGGGAATAGGTCACACAACTATCTATGCTCGTTCTTCCCCTTGTCAAGTATAAAGCCCCCCACTAAGGCCCAGCTGTCCACCATAACAGCAGCTTCGATAAGATCATTTACTATGCTTTCTTCATCGGCCGGGAGACGACCCATGTACGACCACGAAAGCCCTTCGATGTAAATCTCGAAGAATTTAGGTGTCAACAGTGGCGGATAGTTGGCCGTCAACCAATAAGAAAATTTAGTGGGAAGAGCAATGCTTGAAGAGAAGCAAGATCCCCGGTTCGACCCCCGTGGCCCGCGTAACATGAGTCTTGTTTGCGGACAAGTAGTTTGGTACTAAATCTTGCCTAACCCCTTTTGTAGTAGTATGAATAACGATGAAGATATTCTCGCTCCCCCGAAGCCTCGCCTAGCCTATCATGCCCACTGCTCTCCAGAAATCTCATTGCGGTAGGACACAAGAACTTCCGAGCACAGAGTTGCTATCGGAGAGCCGCGTTTCGGACTACTTGAGCATCAGGTTCGATGTACAATAAAGGTCTCAGTTCTGCATTGTTCGATTCGCAAGGGGCCGCTGTGCAGCAGCCTGAGTTGTTCATGTCACACATCTCTGGGCACGATCGGTTTCCTTCCGTTTTGTATTTCACCCTTTCCTTCTCAAGGATTGTAAGTCTTCGATTTCTGGTAGCACCGCTGACACACCCGCTCAGCGCCCATTCGACAACGACCAGGTCGCAGTTCAACTCGACCAAGTTCTCGACAGCACCCAATTTAACCAATAAGACATAAATCAAGGTCCGAAAAGCGTAGCACGCGGTCACCTGCGCCACAGTTATCTACCTTGGCTTTGCGCGTATACTAGCCCTCACCGAGGTCCACCTGTCTACCATAATAGCTGCCTCTGCAAAAGAATCCATGTCCATAATATCATCGTCCCAGTCAGATACGATATGATGCCTAAACGTCCAAAATAACCCATCCAGGTACGCCTTGAAGAATTCAAGTACTGACAGTAAGGGATAGTGAGAACTCAGCCATGTCGCGAGTTTCGTAGGAAGGGCAATACTAGATGAGCAAACGTTCCAGGTGGTGAGCGCTGGGTGTGGCTGGGCATCCGCTGTTGTGGAAGCCAAGGAAGATGGCAGGATGGATCCGTCAAACGACAGAGTGAGTTTCTCTAACTGTGGAACGGTTTGAAGTGCCTTGTGAACCCCTGCAAGGGTCAAGCGCGGAACCTGGTATTCGTCAACCAGGACGTCATCGTCGAGTTCAAAGACCTTCAAGCTTGGCCAAGAACCAAACATCTCTTGAATGTCACTGTCGGCAATTTGAAGGGTTCTGACGGGACCTATCGATAGATTTTCAATGTTCTTGAGTGAAACGAGGGATTCGGCAGTCAATTGGGTGAAGGTAAAACAAGGTTGTTCATCCAGGTCCCGCCAATTGGGCTCGTCAGAGATATCGAGGTGCAGCCTTTCCACTGTTATGCTCTTGAGACGGCCATACGTCCCGCGATCCCGGAGCGCCGAGAAGAAGTCGGTTAGATCGGTATCGTCTTCTATGTAGCAACTCAGTACTAGACTGCTCAAGGCCCTTGCGCGAAGGGCTTGGAAAAACTTGATGCATGTTGCAAGCGAGTTGGTGTTAACAGTGACCTGATCGAGCGCGACGAGGCTGAATACTCGAAGCGCGTCGAGTTCGTCCAGTTGAAAGCCGAACAGAGAGAGATTTAGTTCGGTCAAGCCCTTCAACTGTCCGATTGCCATGATTGCTGGCACAGTGACGACGAGGGGGACAATATCTAAACGGGAAAGCCGGTGAGAGAACTCCGTAAATGCTTCAAGCAAGGCTGGTATTCTCCCGGCCCATCGTGGATCGTTGATAAGCAGAGGTAACATCTCAACCCTGAAGCTTGAGAGTTGAGACGCAACGTCTGCCAGGCGGCCAGCCAGGCCAAGCCAATCTGGTGTTGTAACATCGGGGGGAGTCCACGATCCGTCCACAATGTCTCTCTCGAGACTTGTTCCCGTGGCGATGGATATGCTTTCCACTGAAGGGGATAAGATGAGTGCCGGGCTGAAGACTGACGCCAGGGGCCTCCGGACGTCCGAGAAGAGACCCACGTGTCGGACATTGGGAAAAAGAGGGTGTGGGAGGGAGGGGTGGTTGCGCAAAGCTTGAATAATTGAATAATGGATTGCGTATCGCTTGTTATTTTGCTTTGGTGACGGCCAGAAAACCTTGCATTCGATTCTCCTGACATGGCGGGTGTGGTTGCTCAATCGTGGCAGAGCCGCCCCAACTAGTTCCTCAAAGAGAATCACTGGGTACTAAAGCAAGATCATGATTAATCAGCCCCGACGTCGCAATGCAGGTGAATTTGCTTACAAGCATCGACTGCCCCTCTTCCTCTTGGATCTGCCATGCCGACTCGGGTAAGATAGAAAATATCGGACGAAGGGTAGGGAGATCTCTCCACAAGTGCTTTATAGCAGGCTCGTGAAATGCTTTGCACGTCCTTGCAAGAGCGGTAAGCGTGGTAAACTCAGGCCAGGGCAGATACCTGACGCATTCGAAGATGAGATCGACGATTTCAGGGATTTGAAGGCATCTGTGGGGCATTGCGAAAAAGTGATGCTTCTGAGGAATTAGGGCTATCGACAGCGACATGAGTTTACGAATGTGATTAGCCCGCAGTGGATTTAGCGCTCAGTTTTCATGCGTGGTGGTTAGAGGGCAAGATGGTGGCCCATGCACATCAGCCGCCTCGAGGTCATTGGTTCGATCCGCCGGGACTGCAAAACGTAGCTTACGGAACATTTGCCACTCAATCATAAATAGAAACCATTGCCATTCAATAACAACGCTTTCTTCTGCCGTATCGGCAAAGCTCTGTGGGGAGCAGGTGCACCGCGCACACAGCATGTGAATCATTCACATCACCAGGTCTTCACCTTTCCCTTGCCTCATCCTCCAGGGCGCAAATAGATAGAGGAAAAGTCCAAGGCAAGGTGTTGACTCATTGAGAAGTATGGTTTTAAATTGGTATTTATTATGTACGACTCGACCAACCATGCGGTCGAGTGCGCATGCTTGATTAGATTGTAACTCCCCTCTCTACTCTTTCCTCTCGTTGCTCGTCCTAACGCCTTCCTTCTTCTCCTAGGCAAAGGCCGTCCGAGGGCGATCAGTACTCCAACTCCTAGCGAAACCCAGCCCATCAGCGGCCTACTCTTCGGTGTCAACAGGAGGCCAGGGGCGAGCGTTTACCTGACTAGAGATAGCCTTGCACATTTCCTTCGACGTGAGCCTGCGCTGGATGACCATGGTGATAACGAGGACGAAGCTGAGGGCGGTGCAGAGGCAGCTGAAGCTCAGTTCGCCGTAGCTTGACAGAGGGCCTGGTGAAGTGTCGTGAGCACCAAGCGCAGTGTAGTGAGAGGAAAAAACATACCTTGTCGAATCTCCGTCTTGGGCTTCTCCCCTCGTCCAATGAGGATATGGTACTCGATTGTGATCGCTGTGCTGATCATCCAAAGGATAGCGATGAGAACCATGCTCAAAACGCTCCCCATCTTCTGGTTGGGAGGGTAGACGCCGTCCCATAGGTTCTGGTGCAACCTATCCCTCCATCCTGTTCCGCCGTTCTCGGTCAAGTTCGAGCCCTTGACGATGCTTGAGGTATCGCTGCCATCGCTTGGAGGAGAACTCTTGGGAAGAGAAGAGTCCATGACTTTGTGCAAGAGCAACAAAGTCGATCCAAGGAAGACGGAGAGGATGGCAGCGAGCGCGCCGATGTAGAGCGTCGTGTGGTACCGCGTAGCTAGGGCGCCGACGACCAAGAACAGGGAGCCATTGAGGGTAATGAAGAAGAGGCCAGAGTTGATATGTGATTCAAACTTTGTGGCAATCAATGGGTTGGGTTTGGACGAGTGGAGAGCCGAGGAAGGTTCGTTTTCGTAGGACATGATAACGAGGAACGAGGAGGCCTAGAGTTGAGTTATTCGGATTGTTTGAGGCGATCAACGCTTTAAGAGAGAGGTAGAAAATCGACCAGCGATTTTCTTTAGGAGTTATTGACAGACACTTTCCAGAAGTGACTTGAGTGGACGAAGCAAGGCAGACGACGTTTTGTAGTGCGGCCATTGCACAGCCCTTGATGGATGGATACGAGCGATGTTAGTGGTTTATGGATGTGTGATCTTGGTGTGATCCGGTGACAATCATGACATCGGAAGGTCCTTCGCGAGAGTCTGGCCTGCGTAGTTGTCGAGATGTATCACTACGGGAAAAGTAGGAGGTCTCAGGGATTGGTCCTCAGAGATTTGAACTCCGCTCTAAACCTACTCAAGCGCTCATGGGCGCTTGTGGTAATCCTAAGCCATGCCTCAGCCGGCAGGAGTCGCTTGAGAGCTATACTGCAAAATATGTGTATCTTCCTTTTTTCAGTGCACTGCGCTTGGTTATAGCGTCCTAGCCCGGTGGGAGTAGGCTTGCGCCTCAATCTGGTATAAGAAGTACTTCAAGCATTGACGAACTCAGTGGAAGGGAGGGCTCGTAACTTGATGGAATGGAGGTAATACTTTGGGGCTGTTGGCACGAGGCTGAGATTAGACTGCTTGTTGATGCAATTTTTGACATAATTACGGACTTCTAATGTCGTGTCACCAACTTTGCTTTTCAACAACCGTGACTCCCTACCGGTGATTCGAACGTCTCTTGCCGCCACTAAACCTCCTCGATACTCTGTGGCTCAATTGCGTGACGCTATGTCTCCGCAGCCTCTTAGCAAATTACACCGATCCCTTGAGATCCCTGAAATTCTCGACCTCATTGTTGACTCGCTGACCAGCGGGAGCAGACGTGCAGACAGGCCTATGCTTGCCGCTCTGGCAACGTTGAGCTCGACGTTTCATGAGCCCGCGGTGAGACATCTATGGAGCCACCTGGACGACATGCGTCCACTCGTTGGCGTATTTCCGAAGGATGCCTGGACACGCGAAGTGAACGCGACGGGCGTGGAAATGCTGGTGAGTCAGAAAGTTTAGCCTAGGAGACCTTTCTTAAAAACTTTCAAGTATCCAACACATGATTTCTACGAGGCTTCATTATTAGCATTTACAAGATTGCGTCGCTATACCCGAAACGTCAAGACTGCTTGCTGCTCCCCCTTCTGGTCAACAGGGACAGGGGCTGAAACCAAGCATTACGGGTTGCACTACTCGTCTCTGCACGCCATTTACAACCACCCCTCGTTCCCCCAAGCTTTGTTCCCCAAAGCCACAGATCTATCTCTATATTCCTTGTCCCATTATCCGCTCGAATCCATGTTTGTCCCTGCAATCGTCCTTTCGCCTTCGGTCCAAACCCTGAAGCTCATTACAAACAACTTCACACCTGTACCGGGTCTCATGGGGCAGGCCCCCCCGCCTGGCATCGCCAATGAGAGCTGGGAGGGATTGGCCTCCCGAATTGCTGATATCGCACCCCAGCTTTCGAGCTTCACTGTTGAGCTTGATGGCATCGTCGACAGCGAGGCCCACTGGGCGGGAAAGATCCCGGCCATCTGCGATGCCCTTTGCGATTCTGGGTTTTCCTCCTCCCTGGCTAGCCTCGATATCACCCCCCTTGTTCTGAGTGGACCAATGTTCACCGCTCTCCAACAATTGCCAAGCTTGACTACGCTTCGCATATCTATTTTCGGGTTTCAGCAACACGAACTAGCATCGCTCGGCCAGCCCCTCCACTTTCCCTCTCTTAATGTCATTTCCGTCGATACCACATCACTCCCGACCTGCTTGACGTTCTTCCAATGCATATGCGCCCCCCGGTTAGAAGTCCTGACGCTGGGCTGCATGCTCACGACAAACACCAACCCAGCCCCATTCTTCCTTGCCCTTCAAGACTGCCAGAACTACGCCAACCTAAAGCGCATCATTCTGCGTGAAATCTACAACGGCGACGATGACGAGCCCGAATGGCAAAACGCGGCTTCCATCGGTTTCATCTTCGACGAGTCTACCGCCCGCCCCTTGCGTTGCTTCAAGAAGCTTACGAAATTGTCCATCGAGCCATGTATCACCCTCCAACTCTCCGACGTAGGCCTACAAGAAATGCTTGCCGCTTGGCCTTGTCTAGAAGATTTCGGCCTCAACGACGATTGTTTGAGAGCCGAGTACCGGCCTCCCTCAATCACGCTAGCAGGCGTTCATCAGGCTCTACAATCTGTTCCATTACTGGAAGGTTTGACGCTTTCCTTTGACGGATCCGTCCTTCCAAGCTCGGAATTGCCCCAGCTGCACCAAGCGTTGGGATACTGGGATGTAGGCTCTTCCAGCATCACTCTTCCCAACCGGGCTTCGGCATGGTTCATTGAGCACTACCCTGCCCTTTCGGAGCTGGACTACTTTACAGCGTACCAGGAGGCGCTGAATACGACGTATTGCTGGAGAGATATCGACGAGGATGAGAGAACGCAGCTGGACCGACTTCAGGACAGCGCGATGATGGTGGATAGGTGGAGCACTGTGAGTAAACGTATTCGCGCAAGAGGGAACAACGGTGGAGAGTAAGTTATACAGGTCTTTTATCCGAGTCAGGGATGCCAATGGGCTGTAGTAGTATACAACCCGTGTTCAGCTGTACAGTGGGCCAAAGCTCAGCTCTACTTGAATTACCTTGTTTGTGTACCAACTATGATCTTTTCAGTTCTTCAGAGCCGTTCGTGGCAGTAGACTTTGTCGTCGTTGCAGCTCGGCCGTCTTCTTTTCGACGCCGCATGTTGGGCATTGCCATTTTGGTTCGGAGTGTGTAAGAGGCAGAGCCTTGAGAAAGTCAAAAATAGGACGGATGTATCACTTTGACCAGTAATTTCTCTGCTAACGAAAATCGGAGCGTGTGCAGCTAAGTCCCTGGATGCAATAAAACAGACGGCACGCCTTGGAATCGAACCCGCGACATGATCGCCTGAGGCCTGGTCTCGGCGTCAGCGATTTTTGACCTCCAACGTTCATCTCCTCCTGTCTGGACCTTTCTCATCTTCTCAAATCCTTCAGTAAAAGCCCGCGTAAGAACCGATATGTTCAGCAAGGCTATTTGTTCCACCACGGCAGAAGGGCACCTTAATGCGTCGTCAACATCGCCTGCGACTAAACCACACCGATGCCTCGGTATTCCCGAAGTCATCGAACTCGTTTTTGAGTGGATCAACGACAGCAATGCAAAGGGTTCCACTCTCTTTGCTCTCACAACGACGTGCAAGGCCTTTCATGAGCTTTCCATCAAATTTCTGTGGAAGGATCTATGTGACCTTCACCCTATTGCTGGAGTGTTCCCGAACTGCGCCTGGCGACTCAAACAAGTCAATGAGAATAGAAAAATACTGGTGAGCAGGCCTTCCTTCAGACTCTGAGACCTCTTAACAGGATGCAGTACCCGGACATCTCCTTCGAGGACAAGGCCATGGAGGCATTCCCAAGACTCCGTCGCTACACACGACACGTCAAGTCGATCCGGTGCGAACCTTGGTGGTGGACAAACGGCGATATGACCCTTTACGAGTTTCACTACACCGCCCTTCAAGCCATCCACCGTCATCCGTCATTCTTGTACCCTCTCTTTCCGAACGTCAGGGATGTGCACCTGCCGGATGGCCGTGACAATCCACTGGAACTGGTCTTCTCTCCAGCACTGGTACTTTCGCCTTCGGTGGATAACCTGACTATCAGCGTCTACGAAACGCTCTCGGAAGTTGCCTTCAACGGACAGTCCGCACCTAGTCACATTACGACCCCACAGTGGACCGCCTTGGCGAATCGTGTTGCCGACATCGCACCCCAGCTCTCTAGATTCACAGTCGAGCTTGATGAGGCGGGACAAGATGATGGGCACTGGGCTGGACGGATACCAGCACTTCTCGACGCCTTCTCTCATTTTTCATCCCTTTCTCATCTAGACATCGTCCCCCTTGTCATCAACCCGTCGTCCCTCCTGTCACTGGGGTCACTAATGAACTTGAAGACCCTGAATATGTCACTCCTCAAGTTCCAAAACGACGAGCTCGGTATGCTTCATAACCTTCGCCTTACCTCCCTCGAACATATCTCGATCGACAACAATTCATTGCAAAGCTGCGCCAAGTTCCTCCGAATCCTTTACGCAAAGCAATTGAAGAAACTGACGTTGGGGTGTTTGTTGGATAAAGACACCAACCCGGGCGTATTTTTCTCCACGCTCCATGACTGTGAGCGATACTCGCGTCTGGAACAAATCAAGATTCACAGGATCTACAACGGCAAGGCGGAAGAGCCCTTCTGGCGGGACATCCACGATGTTCCTCGCTTCACCTTTGACGATTCAACCGCTCGATCCCTCATCCCATTCAAGAGGCTTATTACTCTATCAATCGGGCCCTGCGAATCTGTTCAAATTTCCTGCCAGGACCTTCGAGACATTTTTCGCTCCTTCCCAAACCTGACAAGGCTCGAGCTAAACGATGACGCCTTGCCAGATGACTATCAGGCTCCGTGGCTCTCTCTCAACGAAATTCACGAGGCACTTCAAGATGCGAATTCGCTCGAGGCGCTAACTCTATCTTTTGATGGGTCCGCGTTCCCTTCTGGTCTCGAGCAAAATAAGACAGCCACAAGACCGCACCCGACGCTGAAAACCTGGAATGTCTGCTCGTCCAGTATTTCCCTCCCAACCCGGTTCGCTGCGTGGCTTGCAATTCATTACCCAGCTCTTTCAGAAATCAAATACTTTGGGACATATATGGACGGGATAAAGGGGACGCATGGGTACGAGTATCCCCATCAGCCTTATGTTTTGCGTATGGACAGCCTTGAGGAGACGGCGATGATGGTGGACAGATGGAATTCAGTGAAGAGCTGTTTCTCTGCAACAAGGAGATAATAGATCAAGTTATCAACTTCTGCCACTCGCCTGTATGATAACGCCTGAAAATGAATATCGAACGCCTCCGACGCGCTTTCATGATGTTTCCGCCAGAAGGTAATTAACTTCACGTCGCCTCTCTTACGCTTGTATTTCCATATCAACTTGGCCAGCTACTAGTGATTCAGATCAATGTCCTTATGGTCTTGCAACTTCGTCTAATGTAGAGGTCTGGCCAGCATGCCTTTGGGAGGTGGAACTGGTAAACAGATAAGAAGCAATGATTCTCAGGCCTTGTCGCATGGAGGATTGAACTACGCTCGAAGCCCATGCTAGCACGGGAGCTTATAACGATGTTGATTCTCCCAAGGTCCCCGCTCATCGCTAACACAGCTAATCATATCAGCTGCTCGATGTGATACGCGGGCACGCGCTGGTGGTGATACTTACAAGCGGTGCTCTAGCTGTCAGGAACCCCGGAATACGTTTGAGATCAAACGTGCGTTGATGAGGCGCGAGAGGGAACAACGATGAAGAGTAAGTTGCACATACCTTTTATCATGGTTGCCAGCAGGCTGGACAATGGGCCAAAGCTCAGGTCTATTCGACTTTTCTCGTTTGGGGGCTATCTATGAACTTTTCAGTTCTTCAGAGCTGTGTATGGCCGCAGACTCTTTCATCGTCGCGGCTCGTCGTAGTTCATTTAGACGGCTTAATCGGCCAATGTCGGACGTTTCCATCTAGGTTCAAAGTGCGTAGAGTGAGCAGCAAACCTTTCGGAAACCCCGAAATCCGATGGGTATCTGGCTTTGGGCATATGATAAAGTAAATGGCGCGTCTGTGTATGATATCTGTAGGAACAAGCTTTCGCTTGCCCCGTGCCTAAAGGCGCCGGGGTACATGTGTTATGGTTGGTGCTTCGCGCCTCCACTCAGATAACCCGTGGATATGAATCTGGGAAATCTACTGAATTGAGAGCTTGAGACCTGCAGAAGCGCCCAGCACCAACTGGTCCATGCCTTTCCCCATAATACATATCGTGGTGAGTGATTTGAATGTTATCAACTGAGGTTGCGCCCGATCGCGATGAGGTTGCAATAACGGGTGATGCACTGGCGAGATATGCCGAACATTGGAGCATGGATATTGTTGTGGGAAAGGAAGACACAGAGAAAAGCTGGTGTCAACAAAACGGCTAATTCTCAACTTTTTCCGTTTTTGACATGGGGCTGTTCTTGAAGGTCCCGAAAAGTACTTATCGTTATCTCGGTCAGGCTCGGGGTTCTGTCGTCTCCTACAACAGCTCCTTCAACGGCCTTGTTATCAGATGTAACTTCCTACATCTACTTCACTCTACCCCTGGCTTCTATCTGAAATGTACCTCGAAGTGTGGTCGTATTGATCCAATGGTGCTTAGGGTGAGCCGCGACGCGACGTTTATGATGTATATAACAATACCCTCCTGTACCCAATTCATTTTATCCTTTTTTGTTGATGTATTCGCATTGGCCTTTGTGGGAGTTGCATGCGCAGCACTACACCGTTACACGCAATGTGAAACCTGGTAAGCAAGATGTCATGTGCAATTATTAGGCTTGCGAATATCAGTTGTTTTATTCATAAGAGCCATATCCACGTTGGAGAAATCTACAGGGCTCAGATGACATACACGTTGTCATTGCACTGTTGGCGGCTGCCTCTAATTCTACGTAAATTGAAATGGGCGGCTGATGGGCGCTTCGGCGGGGTTCAAAACGCCCATCCCGCAACTGAGACTTGTCAACCCTCAGTTGTCCCTTCATCTGCTGAGGCACTTCCGGGATCAAGTAATTAACCACTGATGGTACGCTATAGGATGGCAAATAATGCATCAGAAAAAGTAAAGACAGGCAAAGGGGACGACAGTAGCCACGCGAGGTTAGCTTTGTCGACGCACGGCCCGTTGCCGCCTTTCCTCCGTCTCGTACGGACTTCGAGAGCTTCCAGCTTTTGGAAATTCCCGGGGACCGCGGGACTCCCGCTGTCCCGTTCCCACGACCCCCCACCAGCGCTTAAGCGCGAGCGTCAGTGAACTACCGGCGATTGCGAGTTCAAAGAGAGGCTGTAGATCTATATTTTGTATGAATGGAGGGCTGGGTGTATGATCTACCACATAATAATTATATTACGAGAGCTTGTATAGTACTGATGTCGCCCGATATCACTCTTGCTGCGAACAGCGCGATTGACAGGGATGGAGCGCCATGAGGGATGCACCAGGAAGTAGTGGGGTAACATATATAGGTGTTATTATCGGACGTGGTCAAAGGGTGCTTCACGCTGCAGGTGCCTGGGCTGAAAGGAGTTCGCCCCGCCCCCAGGCTCGGCAAGTTGTGAACTGACTCATGGCGAGCAGATGTGCAAGGGACGATGTCGAGCATGCTTTTGAGACGAATCCTGACTCGATCGGGGATGGAGGTGCTCGTGGACGAGGAGTATATCAGGACTGTGCAAGATTAGCGAGCTTTTGTCAAGATCAGTCATCACAACACACCCGTCGCCCGACATTCAAACGACCACTATCATCAGCCTTCTCGCATTCTGAAGTAGCGTTATTGAACGTCACCAGCAAGCGTTGGCTTTGTTAACGCAGAGGACAGTAGATAAATGTCGAACGTAACGCGCTACGCGTTCGCGTTCGCCTCACGTGCGTTTTCCACGGTGCAGCGGGTCGCGGGCGAACGGGATTTTTGCTGGATAATCTGCGGACTTCGACCATTTCTCCGTCCCATGCGGATTTCTTGCTTATGTAAATAATCAAACGCCAAGCCATAGGTTTGTCTTAATATATTAGAAATATATCAGATTAGATCGAATGCACCCCATGGGGTTTGTGGTTGTATGGTCTGGTGTGGATCCTGACATCGGAGGCTACTCGTTAGATTCTGAGAGAATCTCAAAGTCTGACTTGCATGGTTGTTGGGATGAAGAACCGGGGAACAGGGAGGTGATTTTGACGTAAGGCTTGTCGCGTGGAGATTTGAACCCAGCTTGAACGCCAGCCCTTCCGGGCGCTTATGATGATTCAGGCTACTCTTCTCGTGGGTCCCCACCGTCTTGATCGCTTTAGAGTGAAGTAATTGGGCTATTGATCTCACATTACTATCCCTCACCACATGTTCGGACAAACCACTCAATCGGATCTCCCTTTTTAAGAGTCGGGGAGCTCTGAAATTCTGAACATCATTTCCTGAGTACTCTTGCATACACTTTGTCAAGTAAAAACAGAGAATATCGAGGAGGAAGGTGCTCAAAAAGCGGTCGACATTTCCGCCAAGCCTATTCATATTTGGCAGTGCGATCAATTCCTCCGCCAAATTGCGCCATCAATCCGATTGAGTGGTGTGTCCGAACATATGGTGAGGGATAGTATAGTCCATTTCCTTAATTCACCAGTTTGTCCATATTGATTCACAGGTTTCCTAGTCAAAGTAACCCTCTAAAGTAGCCTGTTATCCCGAATAGTTAAGGGAGGCCTCGACACGCGTTGGCGGTTGTGCTGAGACCGGTCCAGCTAGTCAGGGATCGTGGCTTTGGGATTAAACACGCGGCCAACACGTTGGTCATATGTTTTATCAGGGTCTCCTGACACACGGCCAGTGGCCTCATTGACCACCGTCCAGCTCAACAACAATCCACGACGTCTTTTTCAATCGCAACTGCGCGGCTCATAAACCCCTCCTCATGTCTTTACTCTCGAACGGAACCCGCACCGATCCCTTGGGATTCCAGAAATTATCGACCTTATTTTTGACTCACTTCCTGCAGTTAATGGTCACGATGGTGATACTCTGGGTGCGATAATGATGACGAAGCATTTGACGCGGTTGCGAAGATGTGGAGGCAGACGAGGACTAAAGCATCGGATTTAGCATAGGTATATGGAACCCTCCGCTCCCGGTCGAAGGGGTCGAATGAGGCGGCTTGGGTTCCCCAGTCGCTTTATCTATCGCTGTGATGAGCCCTCTTTGGAAGGACGTAGGCAGCGTTTCCTGGAGTACGTATACGGCGTGTCCTGCAGCCCCTATATCCGTTTTCTCTCGAGAGCTGGAGGACGAGGATGGTACTTGTTCGGAGCTCCCAATCTTGGTCTGCGACTTCATCAGGGTCGTGCCCTGGTGTTTGGTTTGAGTGAGAGGCTATGGAACTGCGTTGAACGCCCGCCGATGCATAGTAGTGGGATGGTGCTCTACGTTCCCCTAGCGATTGTGATTTTGGCACTTAGGCCAAGAGGGCGCGTCAACGACGTTTGTTTGGCCTATCCTTCCAACACAAATATTGTCGGCATCTTCCGCTGCGTGCCTCGCCTACTATGTTTTTGTACCTCCTCCAAATAGCCATGTAAAAGTATCCATTCCCGGTCTCCTCCCCAAATCTCTGCCCCATGCTTATTTTGCTGCCTGTGCCATTAACAGCCTTGCATCTGCCTATTTAATTCAAGAAATACACACGGAGGTGATGGGTACAATCTCCTCTCTTCCCCGGCTCTTCTCAGCTTCATAATACACAGCCATTCAGGCAAAGCTTGCCTCCCTCAGCAGAAATGACCAATGGAAGCGTGCTGTAACACTGCACTAGTCGATCGGACCTGGCCGCGGTGAAAGCGGCGAATGAGTCAGAAAGTGCATGTCCTGACAGTTCCTTCTGAAGTCATTATTGTCAGAGAGCATCGAGCACTCTGCGCTCTTCATGCAGGCTGCTGCATTAGTAGCAATTGAAAATTTTAGGCAAATGTTTGACAGGCCTTTCCACACGGTAGGGTACTTCAGAAGTATCGTAGGCACCCTTCCTGTTAATTGAGGTCCTGTGACCTCCCCTCAACCAGCATTGGCGGGGGTTAGAATATATATAGCATAGGTTATGCATAGCGATTGTACTCGAAACGGGGCGCCATTCTCTTCTCCTCGGATTTTCTCGTTCCTCCAGCCAAAAAAGGTAGGTAACATTCCTCGACACACTGGATCACTGCAGGCGCCTATCCGTCCACATTAAACACCGTCCGGTTCATGCACGGGCAAGCAATACCATTGTTCCCTTTGCGATAACCCCGGAAGAAGCCCATGTTATGAATGATTGGGGGGTGGTTCCCATTAGCTTCAACTAAGTCAACATGCTAACCGAAGTCGTTCTCCCTGCCTTACGCACAGCTTCATAAAAGAGGGAGCAGGCACCGCCTTCAAACCATCTTCAACACATGGTCCGAGTGGGGGGAAGACGTTATGTCTTCAACCGCCACCGATCGATTGTACCGTGTATAGCCCCATGCCGCGTAATTGCTGCACGTTGCGTTAGCCCGAAACACTTTGCGGGGTGCATTGACGGAGGCTAGTTGGGCGTATGATTGCTATACCGTGCTATGACCGTATGCAATTCAGCCCTTCTATCCATTTTCCCCTTTCCCTAGCTTTATGGAATTCAGAACCCTCGTGCAAGTCTTCGACAGTATAGTGAGCCCTGAACGGTAGCCCTGAGCGCTTAATGTACTCGAAATCTCCAGCTTCGTTCATTTACAGCAGGTTAGATTTGCGAAACTTGAGGTGCGACACTGCCAATGCTTCTCGTTGAAAACGTTGCGAACACGTTGGCATGACAGTTATAGCATAAAGAGTTGTCGTCTCAATGTTCGTCTTTCCACTAATCTATCACAGATGGCTACGCCTACTACCGTCGCCACCGCCACTAGGGCGAGAACGGTCCGACTTACGGGTCAGTCACAGTCGATGAGCACCGCGAAGCCGACGCTGACACGAACCTTTCAGATTTTCCACTTGCATGCCTGACTGGCGATGACCGTGCAGCCATACTCTTGTGAGTGGCCCATGTGCCAACTTCTGAGATATCATTTAGCTTACACGATTCAGGCCGGCACAAACAAACGAAGTGGCACTACAGGAAAAGGACCTCGACAACCTTAGTAACGTTGTTCGATATCAACATGGGCTACTCGTAGACCCTCTCATATGCGAGCGGGGTATGTCTTTGAGCACATCTCCCCCTCAAGCGATATACTAATCGAGTCGAAGGAGTGCCCCTGCAACACTTATCTCTGTTCTCTGAGACCGGGCCATTCTGGCTCCTGTGGAAAATGGAGATGTGTCTATATGCGTATGTTTTCCAAGGCCAGGACACAAACGTGGAAGTCGCCAGGGATGTGGACTCCCCTCCGCCCCTTAATCCACAAGAAGTAGAACCCAAAGATGCCCAAGGCCTTTACCGGCTTTCCAACATGCTCAAGGAACGCTCCCTGCCCAGGGAAGCGGGCAAGTCAGCTGCAGCAGACCTGGATGCGGCGATCATCGCAGGCCAAAAAGCACTCGCTTTGGCTCCAACGTCCCGAGAATACATCAGCCACCTGGCCAGCGCCCATTTTCTCCGCTATGACCCGGGGAATCTCAACTTCGCTTCCGATCTCGATGTTTCGATAGCCCTTCAACAGCGGCTGGTCGATTCAACGCCATCAAACGATGCATCGTACGGAGATGCTCTCGGTATGCTAGCTGAATACCTTAGTGCACGAATCATGGCCTCCAATTTGGGGAGCGATATAGAGGAGAGCCTGGCCATCACTTCTAAAGGATTGGCGATCACCCCGAAAAATTCCGAGCAACACATCTCGCTCGAGGGTTCCAAGGTCATCGCCTTAGGTTGGAAGTTTCGGATAACGGGAAACATCAACCACCTCGCGCCGCAATTTCAATGGTCCTCAAGTCGGAGTGTCATAACTCATCCAGCACGGACACCAAGCCCAGGGTCCGTATGGGAAAGGCCATTGATGATATTCTAGCAAGCTATCTGGATTCACTTGCCACATCCAGCAGCGCAGAATTCATCCACGAGTTTGTCGCTTGTGCCCAGAAGTCCACTGCAATCTCCAGGACACCCAGTGCCTACCACACCCTAGGTGCTAGTTTCCTTGTGGCTCATAAATTGAGTGGCCAATCAAGACGCGACTTGGGAAGTGCCCTTGAGGCACTCTCTATCAGTACCCGAATGCTTGCAGATGAAGTGAATCCCGCCCCTCGCCTGCTCGTTGACCTAAGCAGCGCCATCACATCGCATGCTTTCCTCTCACGGGACTTGGACATGGGACACATTACCGAAGCTAGGAACCTTATTCTCCGGGCTCTCTCCAAATCAAGGAAAGAAGAGGATGTGCATCATAGGGCCTTGGTGCAGCTCATAGAGAACACATGTCTCAGATGGACATATAACATTGGGAGTTCCGCTGGTGTGTTTGGAGACCAGATGCCACATCAAGTCCATACGGGAATCCATAACCATCATGGGGTGGAAGCCGAAATCGAAGAACTGACAGGCCGCCTTTCGTCCCTTGTTCCACCAAACTCTCCTAGGCTTCTGCAAGGGCAGCGGGCTGCCTCTATGTTTTACATGGCGCGTGCGGCATCTACAGGCAATCACGAAGAGCTGCACGTCATGGTAGAACGGGTCCAAAAGCTTCAGCAGGCCGGACCCTCAAGTCAAGACACGACTTCATCCATGCGTTCCATTTTAGGCTTCTTGCACAAGATTTACATTGCAGACAACGCTAGCGAACGCTATCGCCTGTTTGCCGTCCAGGAAAATCGCTTAGTGGCTCTGGATCCGCAGGAAAGAACCCTGAAACGTCTTAAATGCGCTCGGGGGTGGGCTGGCGCCTATGGGGACGAGGATCTTGAGCAGTCCTTGGAGGCCTATGGCGTTGCCATTGGGCTTCTGGTAACGTGTGGATGGCTCAACTCGAGGGTCTCGGAACAACATCATTCTACAACTGACACCCTTACTCTTGGGAAGTGGGGGGCCACTGTTGAAAATAACACCGACCTTCCCTTAGCTGCAGCCGCAAGAGCAGTGCAATGTGGGGATATAGGGAGGGCTCTGGAGTGGCTTGAGCAGGGAAGATGGCTGGTGTGGGATCAAATACAGACCCTTCGCACACCGCTCGACGGTTTGAAAAGACGTGATCCTCAGTTGGCGCAGCAAATGCTGCTTGTCTGGGATCTTTTAGAAGGCAACGGGAATAACCTTGGAGGTAATATAGCAGCAGCAGGAGACATAGGAACCAGAATCAGGGCGAGCAGAGAATGGGAAAAGCTGCTCCGTCAGGCGCGCGAATTTCCTGGTTTCGAAGACTTTCTTCGCCCACCTCTATGCTCCACTATTCTCCAACATCTTCCCAAATCTGGTCCCGTGGTTATCCTCAATGCAGATCAATTGCGTTGCGACGCAATAGTGCTCTCGAGGGGTGCAAACGGACCACTAGTGGTTCCGCTTCTAGAGATGACATATTCAAAGGCAGGAAATAAAGAAGTTCAGTAAATTCCTATGGGGAAGAAGTATTTCGACGGAGAGATGGAAGGAGCTTATGAACGATCTTACTGTAGAAGATGAGGAGAAAGAAATGGCCGTACGTGGTTTAAAAGCCAAACGCACGATTTCTCCCTACTCTAATATGGATCATTTGCTGGGGGAACTATGGAGGTCAGTGGTGAAGCCTGTCTTGGACGCCCTTGGATTTAAAGTGAGTTCAGATATCTCTTTCAATGGTCACCTTTTCAACTCGCGTCTTTTTAGACAAGGTCGGCGGCACCTAGCACAAGGATATGGTGGTGCCCAACAGGACCCTTCACGTTCCTCCCTATCCATGCATCTGGGCTATATGACAGAGGGGTGCCATCCGAATGCCTTGCGGATTATGCTGTCTCCTCTTACACCCCTACCGTTTCCGCCCTCACTGAGAGGGTAAAAGAGAAAGAAATACGCCATCCAGGCAACAGTCGACTTCTGCTGGTCGGTGTTCCAGAGGCACCGGACCGATCTACGATCAGCGGTACAACGAAGGAGGTTCGGGCCCTCCGTGATCTTGCCGCTGTCAGCAATGTCGATTGTCTCTGCCTAGAAGGCGAAGAAGCGACGACAAAACGAGTGATGGACGAGATGTCACAGTCCAACACAATTCACATCGCTTGTCACGCCGCCGGCCAGATGGGTGTTGACGATCTCAAGCAGAGCGGTTTTCATCTTCAAGATGGGCGTCTCTCTGTGTCAACCATCATGAAAGCCGACCTTAAGGAAGCCAACCTTGCGTTTCTTTCCGTCTGTCACACGGGAATTGGAGACGAAGATGCTGTAAAGGAGGATTTCAACCTCGCTGTGGGAATGTTAGCCGCTGGATTCCGAGGGGTCATTGCAACAATGGGGATTATCCTGGACGAATTTGCTCCAAAGGTAGCAGTGGAGTTTTACAAGGATCTTCTCAAGAGGGGAAGGGAAAAGGGTGGAGGGATTGATGAGGAGGACGCTGCGTTTGCGTTGCATCATGTTGTACAAGAGCTGAAGCAGAGGCTCGGAGGAGGTGATGATTCCTTCTCGGTTTGGTCCCCGTATGTCCATTATGGGCTTTAGATGCATCTCCATCATGATGAATCAAATACTGTATGTTCTTCTCCCCCGCCCCCTGGTTCTGCATGTCACTAGCGAGTCGGCAACACTTCACCCATTGTCTTAGTTTCCGAGATTCCAAGCTACTGTATCTCAGGTAGGCATCTGGTATGCCCTGGTATATAGAGGAGGTCCGTTGCTAGTCCGCCCTTGACTGCATAGGAAATTGAAAGGGGAAAAACGAAATCAAAGGAAGGTAAATCATTGTATAAAGGCAGACAGATCGGTCGCGAAGTCAACTAGGAGTTGACTTCCAAATCGTCCTGAGTTCGCAGAAGGAGAGTGGTCAGCTCTCAGCCGGAAGTCAATCGAAATGGAGGAGCTCATGGCGGACTCACGGCGTCGGCGAAGCCGCCGCAGCACATCAAAGACTCCTTGAGACCACGCTGTAGAGTGCTTGCCTGTGCGTTGCGTGGGCACGGACCAACTTCCAGTCAAACCATAAAGCAAGAAGGGTTGGACAGACTTGAAAGACAATCTCAAAGCATAGCTTTGAGAGACAAATCTTGAAGCCAACCTGACAACTTCAGAATCAGAATCAGACGGTGATGGTTGTAAATCGACTCGGAACTGACGAAAAGGCATGGCGTGTAACGTTCATGAGTAAGCTCTACAATGGGCCCTTGGATTGAGTAAAGAGGGAAATCCCTTTGCAAAAATTATGAATTCAGTCCTAGGCTTGCGATTTTTACTATTTAGTACCTCAAGGCTCAGGGCAAGCCGCGATTGTGCCAACTCAAAGGCTACTGGTAACTAGACCCCACATGTCAACAGTATCGAGAGCGCGTAGAACTTCTGAATTCGAGGTGGTGATCGGTTTGTTGGAGAACACCTGAGGGTCACCAATAGTAGCGAGTATCTGAGCCTTCGGTGAGCACATGAATCGGGATACTGAGAGAAGGAAGAGCTAACACGTAAGAATCGAACTCCCCCCTCCTCTCTCCCTCCCCGGGATAACGCCCAGGTGGTGTCCTGACTACTTTCAATACTCTCATACTAGCCTAGATTAACACTTTGCTGTCGACGAGCAATAATTAATGACCTCTCTTCGTCAAAAGGGCGACCATGTCCTCATAACCTAGCACCAATGCGCTGGTCAAAGCAGTGAAGCCAAGGTTGTCCGTCACGTTTAGGTCAATGTTGGGGTGAGAGAGGATGAGTCCCACTACGCCTCCGTGGCCGTTATATGCTGCCCAGATCAATGCTGTCCGCCCGTAGTGATCAACTGCATTGACGCCTACATCAGGACGGGCAAGAAGCAGTCTGACCGCCTGTTCGTGCCCAAGCCTTGACGCAAATATCAAGGCTGATATATCCCTGATATCAACCGCATTGACCAAGATGTTTGGCAAACGCAAGAGCTTTTCAACAGCATTGTGGTGGCCTAGCATACATGCCAGGTGCAACGGTGTGAATTCTTGTTTTGCGGTTTTCTGGTTCGGATTCCGAAGACAACTGGAACCCGCAAAGGCGATTGGAAGCTTGAAGAAGACAACCAAATGGAGAGGGCCTAGCACATCCCAGGTATTTCCCCCATCATCCAAGCGCTTATGTTGAAATGGAAATGAATGGCAGTTTTCGACAAATTCGGCTAGTAAGCCTTTGGCGAGAGGATCGGCGAGTGATTTCTGGGCATGAGTGGACCATGAGCTATAGGCATAGCTAAGGAAAGGTTCTTCCTGGAAGGCATCCCATAGCTGCCAGTCGTAGTCGAGGGATTTGTTTTGAAACCCGCTTGTAGTAAGTCGAGCCAAACAAACGGCGGAAAGAAGTGTGTGGGGATGTGGAAATGTTTCCATGGTGAAGCGCTCCAAGGTGTCTTTGGCGGTATAGTCTAAAAGCAATGGCCAACGATGATTCAATGAATGACATGGGTGCGGGCAACAAAGACTTACGGACAAGCCGAACGAGCCGAGTTTCCTCCTCGACAGTCACGAGGCCTCGACATAGTCCGATGAGAACGCTCTCCTGAACCAGACGGCGAGACTCGAACCTATGGGTGTCGGGACAGGTCGCCAGTGCGTGCCGCAGTTGGTCAATGGTCAGTGATTGTGTCGCATGAATGACCCATAGTAAAGCCTTCTTCGCCAGTAGCACCTTGGTCGGAGTCTGGTCCGTGATCCGCTGCCAGGTTTGAAGGTATAGGCCCTCGATATCGGTAGAGAAGGTGGCAAGCGTCTCCATGACTTCATGAGCGCTTGTGCATTCCCGAAGAGCTTCTAATTGAAGGGACGCGTGCAGAAACCTGGCAAGCAATCAGATTAAACTCGAAGGTAGAGAACGTTATGATAACCTACATTCCGCCACAATTCTCCTTGATAGAAGCGGCAATATCACTCCGTAGCGATGGGCCAGCGCTGTCGAGGATTTCACGAAGATCTGCGCTACGGGAGATCTCCTCGTCAATGTGGAGCTCGATATCCTGGTCCTGGGCAACGATGCAAAAGCGATGAGCGCCAGGAAAGCGCACTTCCACAGACTTCAACGGTCGCGAGGTGATAAAGAGCTTCATGTTATTGACTGATGCTAGCTTGTCGACGATTTCGAGCTGGATTTTGGGGGGTGCTTCGTCGAGTGCGTCCAGGGTGCAAAAGGTGACCAACATCGTACTTGAAAACTGCCGAATCAAAGAGAGAAGCTCGTCCTCTGATAGCTGGGTCTTCTCGCGAGCGTGCCTGGCGCACACCTCGTCGAAAAGCGGGAGACAGTGAGGGTGGCGCTCGACGGTTTGCTTTACAAGGATTTCTAGAAATCCTCTAACCGTAGCCTTGGAGTGGTTGCTGTATCGGAAGTAGATGTAGTTAACACAGATGGGGGAGGCGGATGCCTTTGCATGAGCTTCCAGGGCTTCAACGATGATAGATCTATCGATCGAGGTCAGTAGTCAGGTCTAGACTTCATCTGAGGACACGCACGCGAGGATGGTCTTGCCAGCGCCGGCTAAAGAGTCTCATTAGATCCTTCAAACTGCATGAGGTACCGCGACGTACGCATTCCGTAGCCCCACATGATCTTGAGATAACCTTCGGGATCCAGCCATATGCACCAGGTCCCCATCTGGCGAACCCACATCCCGGTTCCTCGAGTTGCTCTGCCGAGCGTAGCAATCTGTATCTGGCGGTGGTTTTCGATAAGCTCCCATCCAGGTGGGAAACGTGGGGTATCCGTAGCAAAGTGGTAGTGGATATTGTTGTGCATGTCTCCTGCAACGACATTGAGGGGTGCGCCGTGAACTTGGACACCCTGCAAGTTCTGGTTAATAGTATGGTGTCCAGTTGCCCCTACAATATCCCCAATGCCTGTGCGTTCGTTTAGTCGCCGAAGACAAGCCCCGTCAAGATGGTGGATCGTACCACTTGAGCCAGAAGTCATTAGCTGGCTGTGCCCCTCCTATTTGCTCGGTTAGTGGGATCGGTGCTCGACAATGCATGGCCACGTACCATCCTGAACGTCTAAAGGATACCCTTGAGACCAAGCCAAGTTGATGATGGATACAGATCAAGAGAAGGACAGTTGTCCTATCGATGCTGCTGTGAATAGGATTACCACGTGCAGTAAGGCTGAAAAGGGAATTGGAGGTTATCCCCCAGCACTCTTCTTAATTCGGCGATCTTGGTTGACTTGCTTGCGGGCATGCCTCTTGGATGCCAGGCATTGGCGTTTTTATGTGAATACCCCTTTGCATTAACTTTCAACGAGAGCTATGCTACGAAACCTCGAAGACGGTCCAGGCACGAACCACGGCTTCACTCCCAATCGAGGCCTTCAGCGACGTCTAGCTGCAAGACCGTCGAGACATCTTCACCAGTTCGACGTCGCCATCCGGGACATCTCATCCTCTTTCTCCCCAACCTGATAACCAGCGCCTCCCTTCGAGGTCGACCCATCGAAACACCTGTTACTCCCCACTCCACCCCAAACAAAGTCCCGGGCGAACGGGCGAAGACAGTCTCGCACTCTCTCTCAACGCTGCAATGCGTGCGCATCTGCTTGCTCCAGTCGGATATTGGATCTTGACCACTGGCATGCGTAGGACATTTCAATGACTGGTGAGTTGGAAAGTGGGGTTGGGACGGTTCACGAAATAGAAGGGGTTGCGGGGTATCAAGAGAGCAGATGGACCTGCACATGTGACTTGCGTGGTCGTTGGGCGCATCTTCTCGCTTCATGTTGGCCTTTCGTTCCCTAGGTAGAGGAGCTGTGATACCAGTGGCGCCTGGCGGCAAGGTACCGTAATGGGGAAGCTGAGCCTGCTGCTGCCCGCTGAGGGAATTCTTGGACGAACCAGCCATGTTGGCACATTGTGTGACTCAAATTCGTGACGCAAAGTTCAGTGCAAGAGGGATCCTCTCAGCGGATCGTTCGCTGCCAGATGAGGCGCGGAATGGGTCCGGTTGGAGGATGAGACCTAATGTGGACGAGAAGGTGTAGGTCGATTCGCTGTACGGGAGGGTTGGTCAGTTTCTGAGCCTGCGTCGGGGTGAAGAGGGCAGGAAGAGAGACGGAGGAGGAGGAGGAGGAGAAGGAGTGCACTCACACTTCCCATTCATCGACGCCCACGGGAGCGCAACGTACATATGCCCGTTACGACTTTGCGTGCCACCAGGTTCTCTCGCGGTTCGCCATCCTCTTGCCTTGGCCCCATACTGAGGGCATGGCACGATTGCCTTTGCATTGCTCTGGTCGTTTCAGCTGATGTCTTTCGTGACAGGGTTATCGAGGCTGATTGGTTTCGAGATAGGGAGTTGTCCTTGAGAGCGATCCTCGGGGAGTTGACGCATCAGCCGATACCGACGAGGACGCTATCGTTGTTCTTGTCCGTTCGGGACCTGGATGTGACATCGTCCCTCCTCCCTCCACTTCTTGGAGACGGGACGGTATGCGCGGACACCTTACGCGTTCTTGGCTTGTCGGGTGAATGAGGTGAATGCTAGGTAAAGATTTAAGCCTGAGCAAGAGAGAAATGCATTAGTGGGCGTGCTCCTTCGCGCGTAAATGATGGGAAGAGAGTGGTCACGATGAAGGGAGGCAAAACTGGGAGGGGCTTGACGAAGAAATAATATGATAGACATACCTTCCACTTTGAACGTCTTTCGAAACACTCCACGGCACACGCCATATCCCTCCTCCACTGCGCTATGTTTGTCTTGAGACTCGCCGTGCTCCGTGTGAGAAGATGAAGATGACGACGAAGCTGAAGCAGTTGGTAGTGACGGAGCGGTGTGCGTCGATTAGGAAGAGAGAAGCAAGTGATTCAGCAGCGGGATATGGAATCCTCCACTACTCGTCGAGGACGGTGAACGAGGCGGCTTGGGCTCTCCAGGGTTTTTAGCTATCACCGTGACTAGTCCCGCCTGAAAGAACGCGGGGAGTGTTTCTTGGAGGGCATATATTGTGCATCCTACACTCGATGTATCAGGTTTCTGCCACGAACCGCAGGACGAGTATGGTTCCTGTGCGAGGTTCCTATTCTTGGTCCGAGATCTCCTCTTGATCATTTTCTAGCGATTCTGGTTGGGTCAAGAATGAGGGGATAGAGCTGTGTTGAATGGCTGCGGGTACATGATGGAGCAAAGGTGTTCTGCTTTCCCTGAGTGTTTTCGGTTTTGGTATGGAATGAGTTGATGCAGGTGTCGAGGCACCGGTGCTACTGGGCGGCGGTCTTGATCCTCCTAACGGAGCATGCAGAGCAGCTCTACAGCGAGGTATTCGCGGTGATGGTTTGAGTGCTCTGACAGTTGAAGGTGCCGCTGTCGTTGCTGGGCGCATTGATGGACGAGAAGAACGAACGTGCCGAAACGGCGCGTCAATGACGTTTATTTGGTCGATCCTTCTGAGTCAAACATTCTTGCCTCCTCCTGGCCCCTCCTGTGCCTTCCCCCTGCCTCTCTCAACTCTTCATATCGCCTCCAAAATAACCATCCACCGTGGCAGACTGCCTTGCTCGTTCCTTCACCCGATTTTATTTCAGCTCACCAGATATATTGAAACCCACGCAAGTGACTCGGGGTGAACCATTTGGGAATCCATTTTACTTGCTCTTGCCATAACTCGTATATCGCAAAGTCCATGAACCTGCTAACAAACATCTAGGGATCCATTTTCGTCGTATACACTTGACGTTTGCAAAAGTGAGTCTATTTCTGCCAGGAGCAACTCCAACCTGAACTAATTGGCGCCGGCGTCTGCGCCTTACTCTTTACTCGCCGTGGCTCATCCAACCCTTTCCGTGCTGAACGGCTAGTGCCTCTCTGTTGTAATTCGATCTAATACTCGTGTCTTTTGGTGCATCGCTTTCAGCATAGCACAAGCCCTGAATGGAAGGTACTATCATTGACCACATGTTCGGTATTCACCAGACGTTCGGTTTCCCAGCCATTTTCCCAATCTTTGTCAGCATTATGATGGGTAATGGCGGGGAAACCGAACATCTAGTGTATACCGAACTTGTGGTCAATGATAGTATTGGCGCCTAACTAATGTAAAGTTTCCGCGTTTACAGCAGCGGGCCAAGGACACTGGTTCATCCCAACTGGGGTAAAAATATTTGATCTCTAGTTTAATGTCTGTGCTAACGAGCGTCGGGCGCTTGTTGACGATCGATCGTGGACACGTTTTTCATACTGTTGGGAATGTCGAGTCAAATCCGGCATTCGTGTATAATTGGATTTGTCAGCATCGGCGCTAAGCCGACTGCGCGCTTATTCATTCGTCTATTCTCCTAGTATGTAGTACCTTCTTATACCTTCTAGATACACTTTCTGTAGCCTATATAAACTGTAGCTACTTCGATGTAAATCGATAGTTCAATCTATTCTATTCCCACCTTGATACCACCGCCTGTTGCTAATACATACCACTGGGAGACGTAGATCTGCTTCTCTCGTTGGGTCTGGGCATAACTCTTTCTCTCCCCTGGAGAAGCTGTAAGCACTGACAGGTCTCGAATGAGGTTCAGAGTCTCTTTCAAGCTGACGATTGTGAAGGGGAGATGAGCCAGAGCTGGGGTCACGGAAGGGGATTTAGACAAAAAACGGCTACTTACGTCCTCCTGTTATCACTTCGGTTCGGTTGTGGTTGCATTAGTATGCACATATTCCATGTAAGCAATTTCATTAAAAACCAAGGCAGACAATTGGACATAAGTGCATAAGGCTTCTTCGCAATATAAGACGAACTCGATTGGTCTAGGATCAGAAACAACCTATTGGAGGAACGACGGCGTAAAGAAAAGGGGAGAAGGATGCACCAGCCATTAGACACGAAGCTGCTTCCAACACGAACTATGTTGAAGAGTAGTGAGAATATTGAGAGAGGCAGCAGCCATACATATCGATTAAATATGACCAAAGTAAGGTACAATAAAAGAATTGCACATACAAAGATGGTAACCCAATGGAAATCGTAAAGATATTGTAACGTAAACAGTGCATCCTTAGAGACGAAGGGAAATCGTTCATGGGTGGGCATAATGACTTTCAGAATAATGATGTGAAGGCTCGGAATAGGGATGAGGGACGAGGGCGACGCAACATGAAATAAACCAGCGGAAGACCGAAGGCGAAGTATTTGAGCTTGGATGATGTGATACAATGGATAGTTGACTTGGAGAAGTCAGGCAAGCTCATCAGCAATGATAGGGTCGAGAATGGACGAGGGCGTTCATCCCCGATGATGGCTGGAGTGCCTTGCGCGATGAGTGATTTTTGAAGCAGGGATCGGAGGTCAGCAACCTCTTGCTCTAGGCTAATGATACGGTGCTGGTCGATGGCATTCTGGGCTTCGAGGTCCTCGGGCCGAAGTTCAAGGCCAAGGGTTTGTGATGCCTCCTGCGACTTCTGAGTGGAGGGTTCAAGCGTGATTTGAGGAGAAGGGGGAGCCTCTATATCTTTCTTTGTTGTCTCCGAGACTAAAGGGCTGCTTGCATCAGTGTGCGCCACTCCCTCAACAGCTGGAATATTGGGAAGAGGCGCAAAATTCAAAGAGGATGATATGGAGGGATCCTCGACGGTTTTCACGGCGGCCACTGGAGGAGTTTCCGCATTGAGACAAACCAAATCAGCGGAGAGCGCTGCCGGGTGGTTGAGATGGGAGGAGAATCCGTGTTTCTTGACCTCAACGGCATCCATCAAGGTACTGACGAGCTTTCCCAAGTCCTCCACCGTAGGGAACAGTGGATGGTTGGGATCGTCTTGAACAGTTGCCAATACTCGAAGTAGACAGGGGATGGCGGCTTCATTTAGTGGGTCCATGCTTTTCCCGTGTTCAAGGTGCTCTTTGATCCAGGGCAGGAGAACGCCCACGCGATGCTTCACCAAACTGGGGTTATGTTCTTGAGAATCGCAAGCTTTGCTCAGAGCGGTGATTGCCCTGCCACAGTCGTTGTCATCGGACGCGATTTGGTAACGTGCGTAGTACCCTTCCGCTAGGCGATGGAGACAGTCGGCGTGGATGCCGAATTGTGGGGAGCTGCGTTCCACCGCAGTTTGATAAAGCGACAGCGCGTGGTCAAGGTCCTCGATAGTCACTGTTTGGTTGAAGCGTTCATGGTATATGGCACCAAGGTAGCTGGTCACGATCGCATGCATCTGGCGACACTGCTGCACTCGAGGATCAACCACGAGGAGTGTCTGGATTTCGATCGCCTCCTCAATATCGGCGAGACTGCCACAAACCTTGCCTTTGCCTTTTGCGGCCATGGCCAGTCCTTGTTGGCGAATGATATCAGAGCCGTAGGAGGTGGTATCTTCAACATGGAAAGCCGCGATGGCAGAGGCGGGATCGTCGGGTGACCGATCCACCCACCCTTCCCCAGGGAACAGCGCCTCAAGCCTCTTCCATCTCGTGACTAAGTCTAAAAACATATCGTCAGCTGCGTTCACGACCTCTGCTAGATTATTAACTTACCATTGTCCCGTGCTCTCTCTGGATCGCGGCGCTCAAACCTCCACTCTATACGCCAGCTCCCCTCTCGATCTGTCAATGAAATCAACTCCGTTCCGCCTGTGCAATCTTCGCTCTGCTCAGCATACATCGGTAAGAGTGATGCGGCTGGTACATACCTCCTGGATGGAGGATCTCCTCCGTGTCCCCTAAGAGCTCCTTCCATCGCACGAAAGTAATGGCAACGTCGTCCAAACGGTCGCCTTGTAGTAACGAGATGTTCAGGCTCCCTGTCTCCTTTGATCTTCGAGAAGTCAGTCGGGTTTGTGCCAGGGAGATTATAGGGCCACGAAGGACGCACATGGTAATCAGAGGACTCTCCTTAACCTCCCAGCGATTCGGAGAGGAGGGGGTGAGCCTCAGAGACCATTTCTGATCCCCGACTTTCAATGATAACAAAGAAATGTCGACGGGGACACGGTCTCGTTCATTCTCCTTTGGTTTATAAAGCACCACGAAATCTAGAATGCAAGGCTGAGTGGAACCCACGCATAAAGCTAAGCAGACCAACCGGTTAATTGGATTTCCACTTTGTCTGCCTCCACATCGAGTTCATGGCCTTGTTGAGCATTGCCTTGTTGAATATTGCCTTGTTGAATACTGTCTTGTTGAATATTGCCTTGTTGAATACTGTCTTGTTGAATATCGCCTTGTTGAATATCGCCTTGTTGAATACTGTCTTGTTGAATATCGTCTTGTTGAATATCATCTTGTTGAATAGAACTGGGCGGAGAACCTCCTTCTGATTCCTCGATCTCGATCCGCCACGACAAGATCCAACGCCCAGTGTCAGGAAATGATTCATTTTGCATTTGAATTCTTCGGGAAGGTTCTAAGGGTGATTCAGTACAAGGTTCCTGATTAACACTGACATGAACACGTACCGTATCCCTCAGGACTAGGATCCAATGCATCCCGGCATGTCATCTCTGCTTGAGACATAGAGAGGTGAGCGATGTCGTCGAACTCTTTGTCCTTCAAGAGTATAGTCAAACCATCCACTCGCGATGGCCTGACTTGCATAAGCCCAGTGGTACCAGCCACGAACAGGTAAATAACTCACAAAAAAAGAGACGAGGTATCATTGCAAATCCAATGGTTTGAAGATCGAGAACTCAGTGGTACGTTTTGGTCGAGCCCCTCAGCGATGAAGAGAAGGCTGGAGATGTTGGCAGGTATCTCCTGTTCATCTCCGAAGTTGGGCTCGTATTCAACCGAGAGATCTGGAGTATCAATGAGAACGGCACGCTGAACTTGGTGGCTTCACGCTACTAACCTCTGAATCGAAGCATCTTTCCGTTGGTGGACAAACCGACGGATGAAGAGGACTTGAGGGACGGGAACGAGCTGCCTTAGACGCAATGCTTTTATCTATGCTCTGAAGTCTGGCTTGCGTGTGGGCAACGTTTTACTGTGCAGACATGTTCCTCCTTGGGTGAAATTCATAATAGTCTGCCGATGGCTTCATTCACGACTTGAAGCAACTGCTGTGAAAGAGGCGATGCCAATTTCATTCGAGGTAGGCGCCCGTACCAGGATTCTCAAGCTCCACGCACGCTCCGTTAGCAAAACACAGTATACCATGGTGGGTGCGTTCTCGAGGGAGTCAGAGAAGACTTCTAGGTGTACCAGTCGAGGTTATAAAGTTTGAGGATTGGATTGGAGTGGAGTGGAGTATTGGATATTGACCCTTGCACGAAATTGCTAGATGTTCTGCCTACAGCAGCGCTTTCCAAATCCCACGTGTGGTGCATTATCACTGTAAAACTATGTGCTGTGCAATGGTGTTGTCCTTTAAATTGTCGAGAGATGAATCCTCATAGCCCTCAGGGTTTGCGAGGCTGTGACTGAAATTCGCTCACAGGAACTGCGGTCGCCGCGCCGCGGGCGGGCATGAACAAAACCAAACCCGGCGTATGGCTCTGTAAGCATGCCATGCTCACACCGCGCCTTTCAATGCGCGCCTTCATTAATCATTGACAGGACCTCGTCTCATGGGCAGTGCCCGTTTACGATCGGTTGACCACCTGCCGTTGTTCACAGCAATCGCTGTCAATACGGAGCGATCTGCATCCCGATACTAGTAATAGTATTCAACACATATTTTAGCTGGAAACACCGCGCACACGTTGAATTTCGGATCCTCAATTGCACAAAAGATTCGGTAGGCAGCCACCGCAAATTCAGGAAAATCAATATGCCCGCCAAAGAGAAGGTGTTTCGACTTACAGGTTAGTCAAGGCGAATGAACAGCCATGACTTTCGAGAATACTCATGCGGGCTGTACAGACATTTCACTGGAATATCTATGTACCCGTCAAGGGAGAACGGCATGCCGGCGTTGGGTATCAGCGCCTCATAACCCTCACAGTCATATTGAAACAGTTGCAGTTTATACAGCAGGAGCTGAGCTAGCCTCGGTGAGCGGTTCAGGTGGAGGCTGGTACGTAGAAGGTTGAGCGCGTCGATGCCAAAAGTGCACGGGGACGATGGTAGGTAACACAGCGAGGAGAGGTTATTAACTAGCTGATGGCAGGGTGATAGATTTAGCTATGAGATAGAAGCAACTCGAGGCTCAAAGCCGTCTCCCTTCTCTCTCCCAATACACCTTGTACATGTCTGCTCGATCAAGGCCGCCCTGTGCCCTGTTCATGGCTTGGGCTGGTCCAGCATGGTCCGCCTGCCTCAGAAGAAGGAGAGGGAAACGAGGTGTCGGGGGACCTCAAGGCGTTCCAGAGACCTACGGGGTCCGAAAGCGGAACTGAGGCGCTTCGAGATTGGCAGGATTAAGGAGCATGTGCCAGGGTGGGTGTCCAGACAGCGGAAGAAGGTGCACACGTCCTTTCGACACTATCGTTCGACGGTCCCAAGGAAATAGTAGTCGAAAGGTCCAGCGGACTGAAACCTTGATCAGGTCCATTTGGCTCAAAGGGCTTAAAGCTTCAAACCTCCGACGCAATCATCGAAGCCATCGTGTGAATTGGGGCAACAGCGTCTGTAGTCGCACACAGTGGTGCGGGGCATGAGGAAGAGAGAGGGATGAGGTGGCTGATAGGCAATTTCCCGAAGTTTTGATGGTGGCAAGCTGGACGTTTTGCGGAAGGATTCGACATGGTCGGCAAGCGCCCCGTCCTGGAGGAGTGGCCAAGCCTCGTTTGCGCATATTGTAACGAGGATTCGCGATAGTTGCAAGGTCTCGGGGGACTTGATTGGTTGCCACCTTCTAGTAACACTGGATCCGGAGCTCTAGCCACTTCGAGTGAAGGGTAAAGCGGCCGTGCAAGGATCAGGAGGGGCAAGATCGAGAGGCCAGAAGGGAAGGAAGGCAGGCCATACAGCGGGAATCCTGAAATCCGGATGGAAAGATGGAGCAGTATGGTCTGTCGACTGTCACAACAGAGGATGCTACATGGAGGGTGCTTCGCAGTCGCTACTACTCGAGGTGTGCTGGAGAGTTGACCTCGTTCGCTCCCAGAGAGCACTGAACCGTCGGTGTATATGGTCCTCGAGGCTGCGTTATGTTGAGTGAAGGACGGTATATTTCTCTGGGAGTAGGCGACGATGAAGCGGTGGCTGGTGGTGCTGAGGTTGCAGATGTCTGCGAAACCAATGATCAAGCAGCGGTGTATGAAAACCCTCCACTGCCCGTCGAAATCGCTTTATCTATCCGGCTGGTCCGGGAGGAGTGCGTCCTGCAGCCGGCACATCAGCGTTCTGTCACTCATTAGAGGATGAAAATCCTACCTGTTGAAAGCCCCCATTCCCTGTCTATGAATCGATCTGGATCGTGCTCTAGAGGCTTGAGTTGGATCGGGGAAGAGGCTACGGAGTTGATTTGGATATGCAGCTGGACGAGGGTGTTGATCGGCCTAGCTGAGCATGTCAAGAGCTCGACAGAAAGACATTCGTGGCGATTTGAATGCTTTGACGGACTGTGCCGAAGAGCGAGCACGCGTCAATGACACTTGTCGATCCTTCAAGCCCAACTCCGCTTCTCTTCCTCCTCGTTCCGCTGATTCAAATTGGGGGCGTGGTGAGCAGGCTCTTGTCGTATTGGCGCAGAAAGGCGACTTGATACGAGGAGAGGTTGGGCCGGATGTCTGGATCAGCGAGGAGATGCGGGAGGGTACGACCGAGTACAGGTCTTGCAGGAGGGAGGTGCAGTGGACGTGGTACCCAGTCAGCTAATTTCAGTTGGGCGTTATTTGAATGATGAGCAACGAGGGAAGTGGTGGAGGTGCTGCTGAGTGACGAATTCGAGATGGAGTAGGACCTTCGGATTCAAGGAGGGGTCTGGCGAGTTTTCAAGGTCGCGTTGTTCGCGGATGAGGGTGCGGACGAGGGCGTCGTTGTATTTCATCAGTATGTTGGTTGTGTTGATTGACGGGATTCAAGGAGGTGTTTGGCGCAATTGTTGCCGTATTGGAAGGTTTCAGACATGTCGAGGAGAGTAAATGGACGCGGGAGCCTCGACGTCTGACGTTCAGGACGATGAGAGAATGCCGCTCGTGACAATCGCGGTGTGACAGAGGCATGGCCGTGACAAGGATTCGATCTCCGATTCAAAATCTCTTTCCGCGTCCTCCACAGACGGCGCCTCTTGTTCGTTCATGCCACTCTCATTCTAGTTCACCAGATATACGGACACCCAAGTAATCGATTCGGAATGGAAGATGGGGGAACTGACTTTACTTGCTCTCATCATTTGTATATCACTCCATGAACCTGCTACCAAAAATGCTGCTTGCTGTCTTCCAAGGTATGGATTCCAGTGCCAACAGGGGTTCCAAAACCCGGGGCGTCTGTGGTGAGTCCACCAGATGCTTCCAACGATCAAATCCTGTTGACGAACGAACGTAGTGCTCGACAAAGTACCCCAATGCAGACGCCAAGCTAGTAGTTCCCACTGAGAAATCTCATTTGAGCTCCTCGAGTCCGACCGGCCTCGAGCAGATGCCCCAGCAGGCGAATCTGCATTTGAAGGCTGGGTCCTGTGTGGTGTTGCCTCCCTGTCAACCTAACTCTTCGAGTCGCGGTCGCACTTGAATCCATGATTTATATCTAGAGAAAACGAATCCCTCGGGAAATACGGCTGATCTCTTGACTTTGCGGCCTTGCCTTGAAACCCCTTCGGCATACCTGATATTTGATACCTATCGAGTGATCCGTGGGCTCTCTGATCTAGCCAGGAGCGCGCATTGTTGTCCAAGAAGAATGTTTCTAACACTCGACTCGGATGCCATATGCTTTCTTGCAATGCCTGAAGTTCTCCTCACCATGGAATCCTTAGGATCTGGGTACATCACCAGAACCCTCATGCCATTGTGACGTATTTGTGCAGCTTAAAATGGCATAATTGAATTGTGCTTGAAGCCCCGGATCAAAATGCCGACGATGCCCTTGCAATAGGGCCAAGGTCGTTACAATATGCGACAATGGGTTACAATGCAGGGGCCAAATTGCAATAGGCGGTCCCGCATTGTGACAGCCAACAATCCACCACAATGGGACCTTGGGCATATTGGGCATACAGGCTTCTACGCTGGCTCTCAGATTTCAGGCATAGGGCCCGTGCACGCCAAGTTCTTCGGACTTAGAAACTCATTTATCTAGTCGCGACGCGTCCTGTCGCCTTGGAATCGTTCTTCCCTCCGACCACATTCGTCCCTCTCCCCATCGCCACCAGGCAACCTTCTCGCCGCTTCTCTCGATGGCGACGCTGACATTGAACGCGGTTTGAATGACGATCTCGATAGCTTCGCCCGTTTCCTCACCTCTTGCGCGAATTGGCCTTATCCACTTATCCAGCTGATCATGTCTTCCCGCCTCCTTCAGCGACGAGAGTCACCCGCCCTTACGCAACACTTGAAATCTAACCCCAGGATGTGCGTACGTGTTCTTTTTGGCTTCTTACCCATACGCTCAGGATAAGCAGCTCGTTGTCGTCCGCGTCTTCAACGCATCTCGCCCTTGTATAGCCAGCTAATCGATTCTCAATTCCCCCCCATCACGTTCGGCAGGTTTCGTGCTCGTCGAGTAACCGCAGGAAGCAAGGGTCCGGTTATTTGTGAAATGCCTTGAGGTCGTTTATAACACTTTCTCGGTCATTCACCCAACAAATATCGCGATTTCGTACATGGCGGGTGAGCTAGGGTTGAAGTGCAGTGGCCGTAGATTAGTTTGTTGTAACGTTGATAGTACAAATTTATGACTTTTTGTCCATTCCTTTAATATGAGGCATAGCGAAGGGTTTTGTATGATCATCTAGTCGATGTTTACACCCCCGAAACGATCCACGGATGACATGTCTATGGTCTCAAACATAGGTCGTATTGTGGTACATTGTGGCCCCTCACAATGCAGGCAGCACTATAATAATGTGAGGCCCATATTGTAACGGTCGGGGCCATATTGTAGCAGAGGCGGTCATATTGTAATGAGCCACAATGCATTTCGGAACCCGAAATGCATTGCTGACATTGTGATGGGCCACAATGCGTTACAATGGAACCTTGGTTTTGGTGATGTACGACCTAGACGCGGGTGCCGCCTAGCATCTCCCTGCTTGGAATGCAAGTGTCCAAAGTCGTCGTAAATAGGGTAAGGCTCTTAGTTGCTCCCGTTCAAGAGTTCCCGTTTATCTCGCCAAACGAGACCTAATCCCCTAGCACCGCTTGAATTCACGCATTACATTCGGAAGCGCTGGAAGCTGCGGCCATTGATCCCTTTCATCCGGGCGTCACAACATGCGTCTTGACCCGACGTCCTCCCTGGCACTTGCGCCCGCGAGACCGCTGATTCGTGGTACATATGCTGTTATAAACAGTCTTCAACTATGAGCAAGCCAGGCAAGGCCGATAACGTCTCGTTACTCGAACCCTGGGTTCGTAGTCTACTTTCTCATGTTGACCTTTAATCTCACGGATTGGCGCCCAGCGTCCTCATCCCAATCCGACTTGCCTCTCTCACATGTCATCGTGCGGTCGACTTAGTCTCCTCTTCGCTGTTTAGGCATTACCTGGCCTGAACATTGAACCTCAAGGAGGGAGTGCTAGGTAATCTCGCGCTGGGTGTTCCTACAGAAGGTGTGTAAATTTGAGAGAGATACATCTCCAGCGCACGGCATTCCATGGAATCCAACATGCGATCTTCCATGCCTCCGGGTATCGAGGTCTTCCCTGACTTTCTCAACGTATAAAGCCCCATTTCCGTCCGGCGCTTATTCTACTGCTGTACACATGTTCATTAATGATACCCGTTTTCACGCTCACCGATTGCTCGCTCTATACATATTGCACCCTCGTGCCAATCGATCGAAACCACGATGGCTGCTGTGCTGGGTCGGCACCAGTGCTTTAGAGTTTAATATGGATGCAAATGGAAGTGAAGAGTTTAGTCAGTGGCAGACACGGGCTCCATCGGTCGACAAGCCTTGCGCTTTACCCACCGTGGTTCAACCAGCCCTTTCCATGCTGAACCGCTAGTGCCTCTCTGCTGTGGTTCTCCTCGTCTCTCTCTACTCTGCTACCCATGAAGATCTAATACCCGTGTCCTTTGACGCATCGCTTTCAACATAGTACAAACCCTGGATGGAAGGTACGGGCGCCTAACTAATATAAAATTTCCGTGTTCACAGCAGCAAACCGAGAACACCTTTTTATCTCAAACGGTGTAAAACCATTCGATCACCAATCCAATGTCTGTGCTAACAGGCGTTTGCTGATGATCGATCGTGAACACGTTTTTCGTGAGCTTGAACTACTGGTTGGCGTGGGTCTGCTTCTCTTGTTGGGTCTGGGCATAACACACTCTCTCCTCCTGAAGACGCTGTAAGTACCGACAGGTCTGGAACGAATTTCAGGGGAGCCAGAGCTGGGGGACACAGAAGGGGATTGGCTACTTACGTCCTCCTGTTATCACTTCGGTTTGGTTGTTGTTGCGCTAGTAGGCACCCTGATAAGCGATTCCGTTCAACATGGCAGATGGTCGGGCATAAGTGCAGGTACATAAATCCTCTTCCCGATATCCGAGGAACACGATTGGTCTAGGACCAGGAGACAACCTATTGGAAACGGCGGCGGAAAGCAAAGGGGAGAGGCATGCACCAGCCATTGGACACGAGGTCGCTTCCTACACGAGCTATGTTGAAGAGTAGAAAGAAGATTGAGAAAGGAAGCAGCCATATCGATTGGAATAAATCCCGCCGGACGCTTGAAGGCTCTCAAAAGGCCAAAGTAAAGTACAATGGAAGAATTGCGCATTCAAAGATGGTAACATGAGGGAAATCGTTAAGAAATTGTAATGTAAGCAGCGCATCCTTGGAGACGAAGGGAAAACTTTCATGGGTGGACACAATAAATTTCAGAATGATTATACAGAGGCTCGGAATAGAGACGAGGGACGAAGGCGACGCAACAGGAAATAAACCAGTGGAAGACCGACAACGAAGTGTTTAAGATTTTATGATACAATCCAACGAAGAGCTGAATTGTAGAAGCCAGGCAGCGGATCAGCAATGAAAGGAAGGGAGATGGACGAGGACGTTCATCGACGACGGTGACTGGAGCGGCTGGCGTAGTGAGGGATTTTTGAAGCAGGGATCGGAGGTCAGCAACCTCTTGTTCTAAGTGAGCGATGCGGCGTTCATCGGTGAGATGCTGAGCCCCGAGAACCTCGGCCCGAAGTTGCGAGGAATGGGTTTGGGATACATCCTGCAACTGCTGGACGGAGGAATTAGGGGTGACTCTGGGAAAAGAGACAGCCTCCATTGCTTCTTTTGGAGTCTCTGGAAGCGGCGCACTACTTAAATTAACGTGCGGTATTCCCTCAACGGCTGGCATGCTGAGAGGAGGCGACATGGGACTCAAAGAGGATGACAAGCAGTGATCCTCGACCATTTGAGAAGTATCCGCATCTACGCAAAACAAATCACCGGAGAGTGTTGCCGCTTGGGCGGCTTTGGAAGTGGATTCGCTTTTCTTGTCCTCAACGAGATCCACCAAAACGCTGATGAGCTTGCCGAAGGGTTTCACTACTGGAAATAGGGGACGGTTGGGGTCGTCTTGGACATTTTCCAGCACTTGAAGCAGATAAGGGATGGCTTTTTCCAATGGATCCAAGCTTTCCCCGCCGTCAAGGTGCTCGTGAAGCCAGAGCATGAGGATGCGCACGCGATGTTTCAACAAGTTGGAGTTCTGCAGTTTGAAATTGCAAGCTTCGCTCAAAGCGGTGATTGCTCTGCCACTGTCATCGTCATTTGATGTACTGTGGTAGCGTGTGTGGTAACCTTCCGCCAGGCGATGGAGACAGTCGGCGTGGGTGTCGAATTCCGGAGAGCTGCGTTCGACCGCAGCTTGATATAGCGACAGTGCGTGGTCAAGGTCCTCGATAGCCACTGTTTGGTTGAAACGTTCATGGTATATGGCACCAAGGTAGCTGGTGGTGATCGCATGCATCTGGCGACACTGCTGCACTCGAGGATCAACCACGAGGAGCGTCTGGACTTTGATCGCGTCCTCGATATCAGTGAGATTGCCACCGTATTTGCCTTTGCCTTTTGCAGCCATGGCCTGACCTTGTTGGCTAATGATATCGAAGCCGTAGGAGGTGGTATCTTCAACATGGAAAGCCGCGATGGCAGAGGCGGGATCGTCGGGTGACCGATCCACCCACCCTTCCCCAGGGAACAGCGCCTCAAGCCTCTTCCATCTCGTGACTAAGTCTTAAAACATACCGTCAGCTACGTTCACGACCTCTTCTAGATTATTAACTTACCATTGTCCCGTGCTCTCTCTGGATCGCGGCGCTCAAACCTCCACTCTATACGCCAGCTCCCCTCTCGATCTGTCAATGAAATCAACTCCGTTCCGCCTGTGCAATCTTCGCTCTGCTCAGCATACATCGGTAAGAGTGATGCGGCTGGTACATACCTCCTGGATGGAGGATCTCCTCCGTGTCTCCTAAGAGCTCCTTCCATGTTACGAAAGTAATGGCAACGTTTTCCAAACGGTCGCCTTGTAGTAACGAGATGATCAGGCTCCCTGTCTCCTTTGATCTTCAAGAAGTCAGTCGGGTTTGTGCCAGGGAAATTATAGGGCCATGAAGGACGCACATAGTAATCAGAGGACTCTCCTTAACCTCCCAGTGATTCGGAGAGGAGGGGGTGAGCCTCAGAGACCATTTCTGATCCCCGACTTTCAATGATAACAAAGAAATGTCAACAGGGACACGGTCTCGTCCATTCTCCTTTGGTTTATAGAGCACCACGAAATCTAGAATGCAGGGCTCAGTGGACTTCGGCGCATGAAGCTGAGCAGACCAACCGGTCAATTGGATTTCCACCTTGTCTGCCTCCACATCAAGTTCATGCTCTTGTTGGGAAGGACTGGGCAGAGGGCCTTCATCTCCGCCCTCGATCTCAATCCGCCATGACAAGATCCAACGCCCAACGTCAGGCAACTCATTTTGCATTCGAACCCTTCGGGAAGGGTCTAAGTAAGAGTCAATACAATGTTACGGAATGATACTGACATGAGCACGTACCGTATCCCTCAGGCTTAGGAGTCAGTGTACCCCAGAATGACATCTCTGCTTGAGATATAGTGACGTGAGCGATGTCGTCGAACTCATTGTCCTTCAAGAATGCAATCAAACCATCCCCTCGTGATGACCTGACATATATATCAGTCCAGTAATAGTGCCAACCAGGAACAAGGAAGGAACCCACAAAACACCTGACGAGTCATCATTGGCAACCCAATGGTTTGAAGAGCAAGAAATTAATGGCATAATTTGGTCGGGCCCCTCAGCGATGAAGAGGATGGCGGAGACGTCGCCAGGTGCCTGCTGTTCTTCTCCGGCGGGCTCATATTCAAGCGAAAGATCTGGAAGGGTCAAACACCGAAGTTGATGGATTTGTGTCGCTAACCTCTGAATCGAAACACCTCTCCATTGGTGGGCATGTCAATAGATGAGGGGAACTGGAGGGGCGGGAACGAGCTGCTCTATATGTGTCCAAGAGTCTAGACTCCGCGTGGGCAAGTGGAATGGTTTTCAGACTCAGAGTCGGCATCCTTCTCCTTGGGCAATCCTGACAGGTCACAGCTCGCTTGGTTTAGATCACATCACTTGCTTATATAACTCAGTTCCAATACAACGTTGGTCGTGTGTATTGCGCGCAATGTGAACCGAGGACCGGGCGGCTCACAGAGCTATCACAGAGCTCGCCACCGCCTACAAGCGCTTAGTATTTAATATCGGTGCAGGTGGGAAGTCCCCTGCCAACCCCCAGGTTGCTGAGGGCCTCACCAACCTATAATGGAGATCAAGGAATGTGTGGGTCTTGTGATGCAGGTGAGCGGATGAACGTCACGGTAGAATAATATCCTAACGGATGAAATACAGTGAATGGATAACAGGGCGCACAAAGGTATTACACCATGCTGGACATGCCGTGTACGACAGAGCCATTTATGTCCACCCCAAGATGGGCAAGGACTGTCCGCTGTTCCCTGCAGACCGGCCGCCGGCTTTTCCCCCCTTGTCTTCATGCTGGAAGGTGAGGCCTCGTGTGTTCCTCGCATGCAGGATAACTGTTGCCAATCTGGATTACCAAACGGTGTGAAACGAAGCAATGAAGCCTCATATTGGAGTAAATCCCAATAGATGTCAACATATCACAGCGCATGCGTTCGGACAGCCTCGCTGTGATATTTACCTTTGCTGAAAGGTTCTTGACCTATTGCGTTTTCTTTCTCCCCTCCCCTCGTTTTCACTTCCAAAATCGTGCTCCTCGGCCCCTGGCCGACCACAAAATGGCTGATCGAACGCAGTCTCCGGCAGGCGCAGTCATGTTTAACGGGACCAATGGACAGACAATTGGAAATTCGAGTTTCTCCGCCGCAGGGCGAGACCATATCAATCTCACCATTCACGTCGAAACTGGGGGCAGTGGCCATCACCTTTCAACCACATCTCAGATTCTGGAGAGTGTTGAGACCCCTTCACTCCCTCTTGTTCAACTCTCCGTTCAGCACCCGCATTTGCTGACGCGCATTTATCAGAGAATCATTGTTTGGTTGAACGTCTTGATAGCGTGGTTTGTCCTTTCGGGCGGTAGCAACATTGTACGTCACGCGTTGTCTTTGCACCTTTCTTTTGTCCAGACCTACCCATTCATCATAGACGCCGTTTGACAGCTCCCCCTTATCGCTAGTTCGGCAATGCGTTTCGGCTGAGGAAGAGGTGTATGAGCGCTCCCTCCTGCCAAAAGGACAAGGCTTTCCAGTGTTCAATCCCCCACCATTAGACAAGACAGTCAGAGTCGGTGACTTTGGAATCCTGGGTAGAGACGGATTCGAGTCCTTTGGAAACCTGTTTGATCCAAACGATCAACAAGAATTCTCCATCAGCAGCCCCCCGCAGTGTGACGCCAGACGTCATCCAAGAAGGCTCCGGGAGGGGCAGGTTGTTGCTTCGGGAATTGAGGATGCAAGAATATCAATTGATAATGATCAGAGGTACGCAAGGTCGTCCGAGACACCACTCACTTAAGCTAACTACTTTCAATGCAGGACCACCAACCAATTCGAGTTTCGCTTCAGAGAAACTCAAGGAGCTGCCCTTGCCCTTACGTCAAATGGCGAGTTGGAATCGCTCACGCCAAAGAGTAGGAACCAGCTCAGAGAGTACCTCTGCAACCACGGAACTCAGCTCATACGAACATTGACCCGGAAACATCATCTGGAACTCGGCCAGTCGCTGTATGTGGTGACTGGCACCATTAATTCTGACAGCTGGGCGATCGCGGTGCACACTTCTCCCATGCAAGAGCCCTACGATCAGATGGTTTTAACCAGGAGAGGAGGCAATTCTGGGTTTGACATCCCGACCGATGAATTCACATGGACGTGTAGGGGAAAGGCTGATGCACGATGTGGAGCAAGCAGTTCCATCGACGAAGAGGGTGGAAGAGTGAAGGACCAGTGCCTGTTCCTTCGGGGGTTTCTCCTTACACCATCTCCCGATGTGGAGCGGGATTCCACCCCAGACGATGATGACGGGGTCTATCCCGGAAATTCTGGGTCTGGCTCAAACTCATCTCACTTGAAGGGCTCGGAACACCCGAGCGGGAAAGGGGATCACGCCAGAAGGACACGGCAGGACGCTCGCAATTCAGACAATAGCGCTTCTTCTGGACGCTCTCCTCAACACCACCATCGAGGGTCCTTGGAAGCACTGGCTCTTGTTCAGCCATTTCCAGAACTAACGGCGGAGTCTAAGCTTAAGGTGAGCACTGTTATGCCTGATCAAGCGTGTCGAACGGCAGCTCATGGTAGGAATCCGTTTGTGCAGCACTATTATCCATCACGCTGCTTGAACGAAATGCTCCTAGTGGATGTAAGGATTTTTAGTGTGTCCTTTCAATCTCTGATTATATTTAGCAGAAAAATGTCCATCTGGCAATCACTCATGACGATGATTGGAGGCATAAAATCCGCGACGGCTACTTCGATGGTCAGTCCCACAATCGATAAGGTATCGCACTCCTCCACTCACTTTCCAATTGAGATGAGGCACTGTCCACCTTTATGATGGATTTGGGTCGAACAAACGTTCCCATTATACTATCGCACGGTTAGTCTTATTCAGCTGGGGCTTCTAGGTCCTTCCTAACGGAATCACCGGGTGTGAAGGGGCTGCTGCTACTCTCCCTATCGCATGTCGGGCACAAGATTATTGGCAAAAAGTGACAGAAAGGAGATTGGAAATGATTGATCACCCTACTTCCATCCTCTTTGGCTCCCAAAACAGATCTCCGGCTCCTGAAGGATCGCACTGGGACAACACAAGTAACGAAGCTTTGATTTTCCCTCTGGAGGCTAGCGCACCTCCAGTCGGTGGCACTGGAAAGACAAAGGAAGAACCCGTGAACACAAGTGAGTGTTTTCCTCATGCACATGATGCGCATAATGAATAATTGTCGGCATCTGGAAAGACCTCAATACAGAGATACAAGACCTGTTTCATGAGCATTACACGGGTACCGATGAAGAGCACTTCTGTTCAACCTGTGAGTCCGTACAATGGCTACGCGCCCCTCATACTGAGGGCTGCGTTCTAGGTCCCACGCTCGTCTCCAACCCATACAATGAAGGAAGCGATATGTCCACCAATGGAATCATGCTTCGATTCAGAGGTTAGTAGCGTGAACCCATCAACTCCACCGTGCCGTTCTCATTGGTCTGACTTCAGATCTCTCGCTTGAATACGAGCCCAACTTCAGAGATGAACAGCAGATACCTGCCAACATCTCCAGCATTCTCTTCATCGCTGAGGGACTCGACCAAAACCTACAACTGATTTCTCGATCTTCAAACCATTGGATTTGCAATGATAGCTGGTCTGTTTTTTTGTGAGTCGTTTACTTGTTCGTGGCTGGTACCACTGGGCTTATGCAAGTCAGGTCATCGCAAGTGGATGGTTTGCTTGTAGTCTTGAAGGACAAAGAGTTCAACGACATCGCTCACGTCTCTATGTCTCAAGCAGAGATGGCATGTCGGGATGTGTTGGCTCCTAGGCCTGAGGGATACGGTACGTGTTCATGTCACTGGTAATCCGGAACCTTGTATTGAATCACCCTTAGAACCTTCCCGAAGAGTTCAAATGCAAAATGAATCATTTCCTGACACTGGGCGTTGGATCTTGTCGTGGCGGATCGAGATCGAGGAATCAGAAGGAGGTTCTCCGCCCAGTTCTATTCAACAAGATGATATTCAACAAGACGATATTCAACAAGACAGTATTCAACAAGACGATATTCAACAAGACAGTATTCAACAGGGCGATATTCAACAAGGCGATATTCAACAAGGCGATATTCAACAAGACAGTATTCAACAAGGCAATATTCAACAAGGCAATGCTCAACAAGGCCATGAACTCGATGTGGAGGCAGACAAAGTGGAAATCCAATTAACCGGTTGGTCTGCTTAGCTTTATGCGTGGGTTCCTCTCAGCCTTGCATTCTAGATTTCGTGGTGCTCTATAAACCAAAGGAGAATGAACGAGACCGTGTCCCCGTCGACATTTCTTTGTTATCATTGAAAGTCGGGGATCAGAAATGGTCTCTGAGGCTCACCCCCTCCTCTCCGAATCGCTGGGAGGTTAAGGAGAGTCCTCTGATTACTATGTGCGTCCTTCGTGGCCCTATAATCTCCCTGGCACAAACCCGACTGACTTCTCGAAGATCAAAGGAGACAGGGAGCCTGAACATCTCGTTACTACAAGGCGACCGTTTGGACGACGTTGCCATTACTTTCGTGCGATGGAAGGAGCTCTTAGGGGACACGGAGGAGATCCTCCATCCAGGAGGTATGTACCAGCCGCATCACTCTTACCGATGTATGCTGAGCAGAGCGAAGATTGCACAGGCGGAACGGAGTTGATTTCATTGACAGATCGAGAGGGGAGCTGGCGTATAGAGTGGAGGTTTGAGCGCCGCGATCCAGAGAGAGCACGGGACAATGGTAAGTTAATAATCTAGCAGAGGTCGTGAACGCAGCTGACGATATGTTTTTAGACTTAGTCACGAGATGGAAGAGGCTTGAGGCGCTGTTCCCTGGGGAAGGGTGGGTGGATCGGTCACCCGACGATCCCGCCTCTGCCATCGCGGCTTTCCATGTTGAAGATACCACCTCCTACGGCTCTGATATCATTCGCCAACAAGGACTGGCCATGGCCGCAAAAGGCAAAGGCAAGGTTTGTGGCAGTCTCGCCGATATTGAGGAGGCGATCGAAATCCAGACACTCCTCGTGGTTGATCCTCGAGTGCAGCAGTGTCGCCAGATGCATGCGATCGTGACCAGCTACCTTGGTGCCATATACCATGAACGCTTCAACCAAACAGTGACTATCGAGGACCTTGACCACGCGCTGTCGCTTTATCAAACTGCGGTGGAACGCAGCTCCCCACAATTCGGCATCCACGCCGACTGTCTCCATCGCCTAGCGGAAGGGTACTACGCACGTTACCAAATCGCGTCCGATGACAACGACTGTGGCAGGGCAATCACCGCTCTGAGCAAAGCTTGCGATTCTCAAGAACATAACCCCAGTTTGGTGAAGCATCGCGTGGGCGTTCTCCTGCCCTGGATCAAAGAGCACCTTGAACACGGGAAAAGCATGGACCCACTAAATGAAGCCGCCATCCACTGTCTACTTCGAGTATTGGCAACTGTTCAAGACGATCCCAACCATCCACTGTTCCCTACGGTGGAGGACTTGGGAAAGCTCGTCAGTACCTTGATGGATGCCGTTGAGGTCAAGAAACACGGATTCTCCTCCCATGTCAACCACCCGGCAGCGCTCTCCGCTGATTTGTTTTCTCTCAATGCGGAAACTCCTCCAGTGGCCGCCGTGAAAACCGTCAAGGATCCCTCCATATCATCCTCTTTGAATTTTGCGCCTCTTCCCAATATTCCAGCTGTTGAGGGAGCGGCGCACACTGATGCAAGCAGCCCTTTAGTCTCGGAGACAACAAAGAAAGATATAGAGGCTCCCCCTTCTCCTCAAATCACTCTTGAACCCTCCACTCAGAAGTCGCAGGAGGCATCACAAACCCTTGGCCTTGAACTTCGACCCGAGAACCTCGAAGCCCAGAATGCCATCGACTAGCACCGTATCATTAGCCTAGAGCATGATGGATGCCGTTGAGGTCAAGCAACACGGATTCTCCTCCCATCTCAACCCCAACAAGTAAAGATCTTGGGGACCCCTGTTCCCTCCAAATCACCCCTGGTGCTTCAGTTCGGCAGTTACAGCAGGAACCCCGAGTCCATTCCCCCGAATTTCAGCCTGGGACACTGGGGGTTCAGCATGCCATTGATGACCGTCGTATCGCTCGCCTAGAACAGGAGGTTGTTGACTTGCGGCGTCTGGTTCAAAAAACCCTCGCGCAAGCGGATCAACCCACCACCTCTGATGAACGTCCTCATTTCGAGGAGCAACCGGACATCGCTCCTCGTTCATCCCCTTCACGTTCATCGCTGATGACCTCGCCTGGTTTCTACATGTCTGCCCTCCGTTGGATTGTCAAACCTTATGGAGACACCCCGTCGTAGATGTTCCTTTGTTTTATTCCCTATTGTGTCGCCTTCGTCTCGGGTCCCTTATTCGAATATCCGAAGCGTCATTTTAAAACTCATGATGTCCCTGGAATCTTCTCTTTCCTCTCCAAGGATGTTCAAGTTATTTATTCCATGTGTTCCTTACATTGTCTCGCACATTTATGTAAGCCTGCCAGGATTGATTCATATTTGACATTCTATTTGTCATTAATCTCGCCTTGTGATTCAATTTTATTTTTGGCTACCACTTGGGGTTCTGGGTCGAGGGGAAGAATGATAGGACCCCCACATATCCCAAGGGATGTCCGATCCCTATGCGGACAAAATGGGCACCAAAAGGCCCCCATGTCCGATTATTATGCAACGAAAATGCCAAAAAATTAGGTCTCACTCCGATTTTTTATGCAGCCATCAGGTCTTAGTCGGCACCGATGTTTGATCCAGATGCGGACATTTATCTCACCAAGGTCATTTATCGCAGTGCAGAGGGTGGATCGTCAGCTCAATACAGCGCAAGACCTTACGCGCCTCTATCCCTTTCGAATATTGATCTGAGCACCTGAAATGATATAGAAACCACTAGTATAGTTGGGGAAAGAGCAAGTGCCTAGAGTAGCCTGAGAGCCGCCTCATACATCTACATCCGAACCTTTGCCTCGCTTACTGGGCACACCATGTTCTCTTGATTGTCGCGAACTCTCCACTTCGACATACCTACAGGTCCCTCCAACACACCTCGTCGTATCTCTCTGCTCCTTCACCTCAATCGGACAACAATATGTTGCCAGTGGTGCCCCTGGTGGAGGCTTTGACCTTATCAATTTGTGCCCTCGCTCCTCTGCCCTATTTAGCACCCTTAGCAACCAGGTGATGCAGCTCTATCAGTGTGCAGAGGACCTTTCTTTTCGCGTTAGAACTGGCAGCACTTCCCCTGTCGCCGTTACCACCAGTCACCTTGTTCCCAACAATGAGGAGGAGCCTGAGTCTTAAGCCCGCGCCTAAACTCTCATTCACCCCTTTACTCGGATTCTTCACAGTTATGCTCACACCTCTATTTCTTGATATCTTAAGCCTCATGTAATACTGCTAGCACCACTTTTCCAGTGCCTTCCCTGCCAAATTACCGCTTTTTTACTTTTATGCGAATATTTAAGGCCTTGATCCGGCATGCGGACCAAAACGGCCCAAAAAGGAACATCCCGATCTTTATGTGACAAAAATCAGCCCATTTTTAGGGGGAAAAAACTGCTGAAAATAGGGATTCCCAGATCAGGCATTTCTTAGCATATGTGGGGCTCCTATAATGATGTGCAGAGCTAGAACAGAGTCTTCGGCTGCGTGGTGCGAAGGTGGGGCCCTGCAACTCTCCTTTGTTCCACCTTCATTGCTGGAAACAAATCTGTTCTTTGCTCTTTTCATTTCTTGAATACTGCAACACCTTCCAATAAAGACCTTGTGCAGAGCCACCAGGTGGCTCAAAAAGCCACCTTGTCATGGACACCGGTTAGCCCCTATTGAAGAACACTACTGCGACTAGCGAGTAGAGTCTTACCGAGTAGCTTGTAGGCTATAGGCAGTGACTTAGTTCGTAGGTTAAAACGATAGAGATTGAGGTAGCTACCAGAGTCCTTATACACACAAAGAGCGTACTAATAATAGAGCTGTGTAAGGACTGAATAAGCAGTCACATGTGTGACGAGTAAGCGTATGAGTTAGTATGAGTCAATAAGACGAAAGAATGACGAATGCTGTATATAATGCATAGCCTCATAAGAGTGTATCTGGAAGAGTCTAGACCAAAGGTCACGAGTCGAATCTAATCTACATCAGATAAGATCAACACTCCCCCTCAATGAGTGCATCTCCTAACGAGTGTACCCATTGGACTAAGACGAGTAGAACTCGAGTCCTAGTAATCCCCTGAAGTGTTCAAACTTCACTCGTCCCAATGGTTTGGTGAAGATGTCGGCGATATTGTCGTTGGTATCGACTCACACAACTTCGATGTCTCCATTCTCGATGAGTTCACGGATGTAGTGAAACTTGACATCAATGTGTTTCATGCGACGTTCCTGAATAGGATTGTTGCTGATGAAGATAGCACCGTTGTTGTCGGAACAAATAGGAATTGGTATGATGATCGGCATGCCAAGCTCTTTGAACATGTGCTTAAACCTGTCACATCCCGCGACCTCGGCGCCTCTCGGCAGATGCACTACGCCGACCGGAACGTTCATCCACCTCGGCCGAGGTCCCTAGACCTTGCCTGCTCGGTTCTGCTACAGTTCATCTCGCAGCCCTCGGCACGTTACCATTCGGACTCGCTTAGCCTTGGTTCTCGTTTACATGTTTTCCTATGGACTCCTGTCTCCGTACTTCTACGTTCCCGTTGCTTCCTGCAGACACCCGGCAGGTGGCCTTCGGCTATCCCTCGGCGGTCCGGTGGCTCGCCGCATTCTATAATTATCAGCTCGGACTCTAGTATATAAACTCGGTTACACTCTCCTGTATTCAGCATTCGGATAATCGAACAGATTTCCTATCATCCAACTCTTACTCTGACAACCTCGCTTTACCTCTATCGTATTCGGTCACATCTACAAGAGACTCGTTGTGTCACGTCGGACCAGCGCACGCATGCTGATTCCACGTCCCCCTTGCACACCGGTCTACCGGATAGCTCGGCCGCCGAACCTCGGCAGGCTCCAGTCTTGGTATCTTACAGTATTATCCGAATTCCCCTGACGCGCACAACCTATGGCTGAGGAGCATCAACGGAAGCTCCGCAGGAAACGTCAAGATCAGGCCTTCTTGGAGGCCCATCAGACCATCCGACCTTCAACTTATAATCACCCACCGGCTCGCATCGATCCGGCGAACAATCTGTTTGCAAGTGCTTACCCACTTCCTCCAGCTGCATCGGCTTTCCAGCCGTACAGCACAATCCGACCTTATCCCAGCTCATTCATTCCTACACCAACCGTACAACCTATTCCGGGCGCCTTCGACCCACTTCCATACTATCCCCATATGTCGGACTCCGCTGATGAAGTTACTGCAATACTCGACCCGAATGCCCAATCTATCTCCGCACATCTCAAGGAAAAACGAAAGGTCCAACAATGGATCAAGATCGACACCAAGAAGAAAGGCAAAGAAACAGCGGATCCCCACACCGATTCCCAACTTCCCGACAATCCCCCCGCAAGGCTGACGGCTGCTCCTAGAACTCCTCAAAAGGAAGGAGAAGAAGGAGAAGGCAGCCAGAAGGACCACAATGGGGAGCGAGATGGGGAAGAGGGCGAAGAAGGGGACCCTCACGATCCACGAGATGGCGGCGAAGGTGGTGGTGGCGGCGGGGACAGCGACCCCGATGACCCGGATGGTGGAGGAGGTGGAGGGGGTGACGGTCCACCCCCGCCTCCAAGCCCCTCATCCCCCCGGGACCCTCGCACACCTCGTGGCCCGTCGCCGGACATGCCGATCCAGGACATGGACGGCCCGCAACTCGCGTGCTACCTAGCGACTTTCATGCGCCACACCCAGAATGATCATTCCCGCCTGCTCAACATCCTTGCCAACAAATCTTCGGAACCGAAGGACCGGCCGAAGGTTCGCACCCTGGACCCCTTCGACGGCACAGACCCCACCAAACTCGACATGTTTATTAGCTAATGCTCGGCCTACATCGGCTCGCGTTTCCAGAGCTTCAACAGCGAAACCGACAAAGTTATCTGGATGAAATCTTACCTGAAGGGGGCCCCTCAGCAGCATTTCGGGGATCAGCTCTCTATGGCTACTATGGCAGGCCTTCCTCCTCCTGCCTGGTATTCAAACGTCCAGCGGTTCATTGACGACCTCACTTCGGTTTTCGGCTCTCCCGACCTGGTCAGCGACGCTATTGCAGCGCTAGAGACCCTCAGGCAGACGGAGAAGGTTCACAAGTACAAGTTGGACTTCAATCGTTACGCCGCTCAGACCGGTTGGGATAAGAACGCACTCCGCTACCGCTATTATGCCGGACTCCTTGATCGGGTCAAGAACGAGCTTTCGCGTCGCGATCGTATCTTCGATCTTCGCCTTCTCCAGACCACGGCCTGGCAAATCGACTGCCGCTACTGGGAGCGGGAAGCGGAGAAGAAATGCGACAAAGAGCGCTGCCCGGCGCAACCTCAATCCTCCAGCAAATCGGACTCGCGTCCCGCCTCTTCCGGCACCTCTTCGCAACACGGGGACCGGAAAGGCAAATCCTCCTTGACCGGCTCCTCCTCCTCCAAACCCACCACCGTTAGCGTCACCGCTACGGCCCAAACATTGACCTCTACACCGGTGAAGAAGCCTTGGTCCAAGAACCCTCGGCCCGGATGGCAAGCTGCTTCCCTCCATTCGGGAAGAACACTTCAAGAAAGGACTCTGCCTCGTATGTGGCCTAGCCGGCCATAATGCAAAGGATTGCCCCAGGGCCAAGGCCACTCCCAAGGGTCGCTCCGGCACATCTAATACTCCTCCAACACCTGCTTCAGCCGCCCCTTCGACCGCTCCCGCCGCTACCGGGGCCGGCTCGAAAAAAGACTAAGCAGCTCCCCGGCCTTGCGACCTCTGGAGGGCTGCACCATTCCCAATGGTTCGCCACAGGTCCGACTCAACGCCACAGCCCTCACCAATCCCAATGCTCTCGCTTTTCCTCTCGACATTCTGAAGTTTCCGAACCTCTCAGTGAATACCCTGGTTGATTCAGGGTCTACGGACTGTTTCCTCGACGAACCCTTTGTATCTACGCACTCTATCCCGTCCTATGAAATCGAACCTCTTCCTCTCCGACTCCTCAATGGCTCCGTGAGTCAATGGATCACCTCCGCTTCCGATATCGACATCCGGTTTCCCTCCAGGGAGATGTTCACCATCACCGCTTACATTACCTGCCTGGATGCTCCGTATCCACTGGTTCTAGGACACAATTGGCTTCGCCGATACAATCCATTGATTGACTGGCAGAAAGGTTCAATAACTTCGTTCGGATCAGTTGGAAAATCCCCCGCATTGACGTCACTCGGTGAGGGCTCTACGCCCCAAGCCGAGACACCTGATTCATCCAGTTCCGAAATACATCCGAGATCGAAACCCATTTCCATCTCTTTCATTAACGCAGCCACCTATCAGTGTGCCTGCCGACTTCCCGGCTCAGAACAGTTTCAAATTTCGCTCACCGCTCCGGACTCGCCCCACGCTCGCGCGGCTCATGCGGAAACTTCGGCACCAGACCTCTCGCAGGTCCCAGACAAGTACCATGAGTTCGCCGACGTCTTCTCGAAAGAGAAAGTGTATTCCCTACCACCTCATCGCCCATACAACCTCAAAATCGACCTTGAACCCGGATCAACCATGCCTCCTAGCCGCATCTATTCGCTGTCTCACGCCGAGATGCAAGCACTCAAGGAGTTTATTGACGAGAATATCCGGGTCGGCTTCATCCGTTCATCATCCTCCCCTCACGGCGCTCCCATCCTCTTCGTCAAGAAGAAGGATGGCTCTCTCAGACTATGTGTCGACTTCCGTGCCCTCAACCGTATCTCCAAAAAGGACCGCTATCCACTTCCCCTCATCTCCGATCTTCTCGATGCTCCGGGCCGAGCCCGTGTCTATTCCAAAATCGACCTCCGGCATGCCTACCACCTTGTCCGCATTGCCGAGGGCGACAAATGGAAAACCACCTTCCGCACTTGCTACGGCTCCTTTGAGTGGCACGTCATGCCATTCGGTCTATCGAACGCACCGGCCGCTTTCCAACGCTTCATGAACGACATCTTCAGCGACATGCTCGACGTCTATGTCATTGTCTATCTGGACGATATCCTCATCTATTCCTTGGACATGGAGCAACACCGGCGGCATGTTAAAGAGGTCTTACGACGCCTCTGGAAGCATGGTCTATATGCGAAACCAGAGAAATGCGAATTCCACGTCGATCGCGTCGAATATCTCGGGTATATCCTCTCGCCCGAAGGCCTCAGCATGTCGGCCGACAAGGTCAAGAGCATGCAGGACTGGCCGGAGTCTCGGACCATGAAGGAAATCCAATCCTTCCTGGGCTTCGCGAACTTCTAACACCGGCGGTTCATCTTCGGTTACTCGGACATCACGGTTTGCCCTTACCCGGTTGACCCGGAAGGGTACCCCCCTTTGCATTCACCCAGCCCGCACGTCTAGCTTTCGAGCGCCTCAAGGAGGCCTTCATTTCCGCTCCTATTCTTACCCACTGGCTCCCGGATCGACCGCTGATTGTGGAAACGGATGCGTCGGACTATGCCTTAGCCGCCATTCTATCCATTCGGCTGGACCCCGGGGAAATCCATCCCGTTGCCTTTCACTCCCGCACCTTCTCAGCCCCAGAGCTCAACTATGATGTCCACGATAAGGAGCTTCTCTCGCGATCTTCGAGTGTTCCGCATCTGGCGTCACTATCTGGAGGGCTTGGGAGACCCCATTGACGTCGTCACCGATCACAAGAACTTGGAATACTTCTCCACACGAAGGTTCTCACCTGCCGACAGGCCAGATGGTCGGAATACCTGTGTCAATTCAACATGGCTATCCGCTTTCGACCGGGCAAGCCTCGGCGTGAAGCCCGACACATTAACTAGACGATGGGAACATCTACCCTAACAGGGAGGTAGCAACTACGCCACGGTCAATCCGCATAATTTTAGACCCATTTCACATCCGAACACCTCTCGACTTTCGCTCCGTGCAACATCACTCCTTACTCCGGCTCTACGCGCTTCACTCGTTATGGACTACCGAATCACTATTCTCCGACATCTGCGACGCCTATGCCAAAGACGCTCTCGCTTTCCGAACACCTTCCGGAGCCTACCAACCCTCAATGGTCCCTTTCTCCCGACCGCATGCTACGGCTCGACGGCCACATCTACGTTCCAGACGTGGACGGTCTCCTCCGGCTTCAGGTACTTCAACTCAAGCAACGATCACCCCCTCGCTGGTCATTTCGGCCAGAACAAGACACTCGAGCTGGTCCGAAGGGACTTCGTATGGCCGGAACTCCGGTATTCGTTAAGGATTACTGCAACTCGTGTACCGTCTGCAAGCGATCCAAGGGGTGGTGTCCACCAACAGTAATCATACTATTGCTGTAATTACAGTAAATGGGAAATCTTTGGTGCCATATTAATCAAACTGTGATTATTATTGATTATCCCTTGTATAGTCTATGTAAAGTCATTGGACTGTCATACAAATGATTTTCCATTGACTCTTGATAATCATAGCATAGTATTACTGTAGAGAGTTGAGGAGGCTTATATAATACATCAAACCTGGTCTACAAGCCACTTTTTGAGATGGAGCTTCACTCTTTTCAGATTATGGCCTCAAATGGAAACAATTGTTAAATTAAGGTTTCTCCCCTGCATTCCCATGGTGTACTGAGCCCACAGAAATAGTCTTGATGTGGATCCTTTTTGGGCAAGAATTTATGACAAGTTCAATGATTTTTGGTCAATAATCACTAGCTAATCACTTACTGTAACTATCAAACCCAATCCTGTTCCCTTCCCTAACCTCCTGACCCTAACCCTAATCAACCCTAACCCTAACTGTCCTAGTTCCATATGTTGCAGTTAGGGTAAGCACAATGTGCTTTCCCTAACTGATGGTCCGTGCTTCATGGACAGGAATATCTCATAAATTATCATTCTATTTATGGGTATTTATCATTGATGATCATTGATTATTGCTTCATAATGCTATGAACATACAATGATTGTGCTATGATTACGCAAATGATCATTACAGTATTGGTATTGACTATTGTACAAGTTTCGTTTGAATATTGCATGAATATCATTGAATTTTCTATGAATTATCATTGATTATTGTATTTTAAATGCCTGGGTGTTAATCAATGATATTCATAAGCCAATAGTCATTCAATTGCACGCCAAATAAGATTTCCCATATACTGTAATTACAGCAATAATCATTCCGACGTATGACTATCATTGGTGGCTACCAGTGATCCAAGACGCCTCGGCATAAGCCCTACGGCTTCCTCAAGCAGCTTCTGATTCCCCTACGCCCTTGGGAATCGATATCCATGGACCTCATCGAACAACTCCCTTCATCGGCAGGCCACACCGACATCCTGGTTATCATCGACCGTCTCTCCAAACAAGCGATCTTCATTCCGACAACGAACACGCTCAACGCCCCGGAACTCGCTCAACTCTTCGTCATCCATGTCTTCTCCAAGCACGGCATACTGGGCCATGTAACCTCGGATCGCGGCTCGGAATTCGTCTCTTGCTTCTTCCAGTCTCTCGGCGAGATCCTCGGGATGAAGCTTCACTTCACCTCCGGTTATCACCCGGAGGGCGACGGACAGACGGAGCGCACCAACCAGACACTTGAACAATACCTTCGCACGTATTGCAACTACCACAGGATAATTGGTTCCATCTGCTTCCCCTCGCCGAGTTCGCCTACAACAACGCTCCATCCGCTGCTACCGGCGTCTCTCCGTTCTTCGCTAACAAAGGCTACCATCCCAATCTCGACATCCATCCGGAACGCGACGTCGCCAGCCTCGCTGCCTGCGACTTTGCCGTTGACCTTGAAGATCTTCACCGGGAACTTCGCACCTCAATAGCCGAAGCCCAGGAACGATACCAAGGCCCGGCCGACCGTCGCCGTTCCCCTCCTCCCAATTTCCAAGTCGGTCACAAGGTTTACGTCAAGCCAAATACTTCAGCACCACTCGGCCATCCAAGAAGCTGGCGGAAAGGTTCCTCGGCCCATTCAAAATCATCGCACAACCCGGCACCCATTCCTTCACGCTTCGCCTCCCTAACAACTTCCGCGCGTCCACCCTGTCTTCCACGTCTCAATGTTAGAGCCTCACTACGAGTGCAATATTCCGGATCGCGTCGCTTCTCCTCCCCTCCGGTGGAGATCGATGGCGAACTGGAGTTCGAGGTCGCTGAGATCCCAACTCGAAGCTCGACAGACGCCGAAGATGTAAGCTGCTTTACTTCGTGAAGTGGCTTGGCTACAAAGGTACGGATCAGGAAATGGAATGGCTCCCCGCCGACGAACTCGACCATGCCCCAGAAGTCGTCGCCGACTTTCACACAAAGAACCCTGGCAAACCCGGACCACTCGGCACCCTTTAGACCTTTCCCCGTATCCGCCTCACACATTCTCGAACAATGTTTTTTCAGTCTACATATAACAAATTTTTTAACAAAAAACCGCCGGGCCGAACGGATAGGAGGCGCACGAAGCCGGGCCCGTTTCAACTCCCCTCCTCACTCCTTCGCTCCTTCGGCCTCTTCCATATCCTCGTCCTCATCCGCACCTTTCCACTTCGATCTTCTTCATCTCGGCCTTTTCCTGCCTCATCTCACGATCATCTCCCTTTCCTCCTTGCTCAACCTGGTCAATCCGGCCGAAGACCCTTCCAGCCTGTCCACCACTCGCTCGAACACATCCACCAGGCGGACGGCCCATTCGGGTCCATCCGTGTCGATCCGCTCCATCACGTCGGTCCTGCGGTCGTACGCCTCGGTGAAGGCCTGGAGGCCCCGATCCGAAAGCCCCGAGGCGATGCTGCTCGACGGGCTCATTCCCCAACGCCTGGCGCTCTCTCGAACCGCCTGATACTCCTGTAAGTCGGTCAGGCGGGGAAGGAACACCCCCAGAAAGCCGGATGTCCTCACCGATGGACCTGTCGCGAAGTACGCGTCAGAAGACCTAAGCGAACGGAGGCGAACACCACACGGTGAACGAAGACGAGCAGATGAGACTCGAAGTCGATCGGCGACGACGAGATAAGATGCAGAGCGGATAAGAGCGGAGGCGCCGAGAGGCGAGAGCAGGAACAGATACGAGTTAAGCGATGAATTGACGAAGAGGTCAAGCTGAGGAAATACAGAGCGTACTAGCTAGCTTATATACTCTACAGAACATGTGCGTAGCCGCGATGAGTCCGAGATACGTAAGCAAGAAATAGAATGACAAAGAGAGGCCCGAGGCCGCGCGAAGCTGCGTAAGGCAGCGTAGAGAAGAACAAGGGGAAGAATGGAAACCGCCCGAGGCCGAGCGAGGCTATGCGAGGCAGCGCGAAGAAGAAGGATACAATAGAAATGAGTCGGGGAGACGAATGAATAGAAGTATCAAAAGGCTGTGCGTAAGGCAGCGCCTATAGCAGAGAAGAATGAAATGTAACAAAGGGAGAACGAGGCAGCGTGCCATAGAGAAAGTGTCCATGCCGAGTCGGAGTCAAAGGGAAAATAGGGGTTAAAGCGATAAGATGAATGAAAGATCAAAAGATAAGATAAAACGAAAATAGGGGCGCGAGATAGGGGCTAGGGGCTGACCGTGTTCACGACATTACCCCCCTTCTAAGATTCATCGTCCTCGATGACCTAGATCTTGCGCGGGGCAGTTGGATGTAGGCGGTGGAATTCATTGATTTTGGCTCTTGAACGCTTGAGGTTTTCGGCTGGCTCCCAGGAGTTATGCGAATCGTTGTACCCAGCCCAACTGACAAAATACTGGAGTACCTTCTTTCTTCCTTGGTTGACGACTTGGCTGTTGAGGATGGATTCGACCTCGTACTCAACCTCGCCTTCGAGTTCGACAGGTTCGGGAGGAGGTGGTAGGATGCCGTTGACGTCGTTTCCTTTCCAGCGAGAGAGCTTGTCGACGTGGAAGACAGGATGGATGCGGGAAAGACTGCGAGGGAGATCCAGTTTGTAGTCCAGTTCACCGATACGCTCAAGGACCTTGTAGGGTCCGAGCTGCATGTCGCCTAGTTTTCGAGCCGGGATTCTGACCTTGATGTCGCTTGAGTCAAGCCAAACATAGTCACCAATGTTGAAGTGATCTGGCCCGTTTACCTGCTTCAAAGGCGTCCTTCTGGTGTCCTTTTTCCAGTCGTAAGGCAGCGTCGACATCCTCTCGAGCATCCTTGAGGTGTTGAAGACGGTCGTCAATGGGTAAGAGGCCGGAGGGATTGCCGATAGGAATGTTGAAATGAGGGAGGAAACCGTAGACGACTTCGAAGGGAGAGCGGTTGTGAGCAGAGTGGACACGGGAGTTGATGACGAATTCAGCCATGGGGACGTGCTTGTCCCAGTCCTCCTGGCGACGGTTGGTGTAGATGCGGAGGTACTTCTCAACTTCTTGGTTGGCACGTTCAGTCTGACCGTTGGCTTGAGGGTGGTAGGCCGTGGTGAGGTTTGACTTGATCCCGAGGTGTTTGAGCAATCCACGCATGACCTTGGAAGCGAACTGAGGTCCGCGGTCGCTGATGAACTGGAGAGGGAGGCCGTGGAGGCGGAAAATTTCGCGGTAGTAGATGTCGGCAACGTCTTCCGTGGTAATGTTGGAGTGACAAGGGAGGGCGTGGATGAGCTTGCTGTAGTGGTCGGTGAAGACAATGATGCGTCGTAACCGTGAGCTTTGGGGAGTTGGGTGATGAGATCGACACCAACTGACTCCCAAGGGCCAGCAGGTACATCGAGAGGACGGGTCAGGGCATGAGGGTGCTGCGTATGCTTCTTGCGACCACAGGTGTCGCATCCTTCAACGTATTTCTTGACAAAGGCGCGCATGCTGGGCCACCAGTACTGTCGTTCAACGCGTTCGAGAGTGGCATGGATTCCAGGATGGCCAGAGGTGGGGTCGTCGTGGCTGGCGTAGGACATCGCGTCGAAGGTCGTCGTCGTTGGGCACATAGACTCGGCCTTTGTGATAGACCAAGCCATCGACTTCCTCCCATTCCGGTAGGCCATTGACAAGTCGAGCAGGTCCAGAGTTACGCAGGGCAGCGAGACCAGCGAGACTTCGGCTTCGCGGTTGCTGGCCTGCTTGAGACGTTCTTCGAGGGGATTGATGAGCATACTGGTGGCGGCGAGTTTGGCAAAAAGTTCGGGTTTGAGGACGATCTGCTGCCTGTTGTCTTCAGCGTCGTGGACCTGGTGAATGTCGAGGCGGGAAAGGGGATCAGCCTGAGTATTGGCCTTTCCGGGACGATGGGTAAGGGTGAACTGGAAACGAGAGAGATAGAGGGCCCATCTTGCGTGTCGTCGACTCAGGTCTTGTGCGGTGCGCCAGTATTCGAGGTTGGCATGGTCGGTGACGATCTCGAAAGGCTGAGGGAGACCTTCGAGGAAGTGTCGCCAGTCCTTGAGAGCGTCGATGATGGCAAGCATTTCACGGTCGTAGATCTCGTAGTTGCGTTCACGGCTGCATGGAAGAGGAGCGGAATGCGATGGGGTGCCAGAGGCCGTCGTCGTGCTTCTGAAGTAAAGCACCTCCTGTGGCAAAGCCAGAGGCATCGACTTCGATGCGGGTAGGCAGACTAGGATCCCAGAGCGAGAGAACCGGAGCGGAAATGAAATGATGCGGAGGGTATCAAACGCGTTTTGATGTGGCGTACCCCACTGCCAGGGCACATTCTTCTTGGTGAGATCGTTGAGCGGGCGAGCGATGGTGGAAAATCCTTGATAAAGCGGCGGTAGAAGTTGGCGAATCCTAGGAAGCCTCGAACAGCGCGAAGGTTGCGAGGAACAGGCCAGTTGCGAACGGCTTCAACCTTAGCTGGGTCCATCGAAACTTCTCCCTCCTTGATGACTAGACCCAAGTATTCGATCTCCTGGCGTTCGAATTCGCACTTTTCAGGGCGAAGGAACAGGTCATGAGCTTTGAGTCGTCGAAGGACCTCGTGAGTGATCTTGCGATGCTCTTCGAGGGTCAAGGTGAAGATGAGGATGTCGTCGAGGTAGACCGCGACTTTACCAGCAGCAATGAGGTCTGAGAAGATAGAATTCATGAGGGCTTGGAATGTGGCAGGCGAGTTGGTGAGACCGAAGAACATGACAAGGGGTTCGAAGAGACCTTGGTTGGTTGCAAAGGCAGCCTTCCATTCGTCCCCCTCTTTGATGCGAATGTTGTTGTAGCCCCAGCGTACGTCGAATTTGGAGAAGTATTTGGCGCCTTTGAGGCGGCCAATGATGTCGGAAACGAGTGGGAGGGTGGGTAGCGGTTCTTGACGGTGAATTCGTTGAGCTTGCGGTAGTCCTGAACAAACGAAGTTTGCCGTCCTTTTTCTTGACAAAGAAGACGGGGGAGGCGAGGGGTGATTTGGACGGTCGGATATAGCCTTTTTCAAGGTTTTCATCCAGGAAGCGGTTGAGCTCCTCTTGCTCGTTCTGCGACATGGGGTAGACTTTGGTGCGAACATTGGCTGGGGCACCGGGCGTGAAGTCGATGGCATGGTCCCAAGGCTTGTGTTCCGGTAGACGGTGGGATTCAGACTCGGAAAAGACGGAGGCGTGCTGTCGGTACTCTGGTGGTACCAACTCCTCGAACGTCTTCTGTGGCTTCTCCTTCTGACTCTGTTCGGCGATCTGCTGGGAGTACGTGAAGCCAGCAGCGCACCAAATTTGGTCGCCAGTGTCCTCAAGCAGCCCCTTGCGTACCAACTCACGTCGAGCCTCCGATTGGCGCGAATGCGACAGAGAGGAGGCTCTAGTCCTCCAGTTCAGGTTCAACTGGGGGGACGGCTCGTCTGGGGTGTCTGGAGGTGAAGACGAGGAGGTAGACGCTGGTTGAGGAGTGGTGGGGGTCGGAGTAGGAGTGGAAGGTGAGTCGTCGTCAACGCCAATTTCTTCTACCAGTGCGTCTCCTGCGGGAGCACCTCGAGAAGTCGGATAGGCGTCTTCGTCTGGGATCTCCTCGATGAAAGCAGAGGAAATTCTGGTGCGAGGGATGGTGAGTGTCCCTTTGCGCCAGTCAATGGTAGGGTTGAGCTTGCGCAGCCAAGGGAGACCAAGGATGATGTCTTCTCCACCGAGGTCGGCGATGAGGAAATCAGTCCATTCAGTGTAGCCGTCGATGGTAAGTTTGAGGCGAGCAAAATGAGTGATGTCGCCTGCATGGGCGGGTTGGACTTGGGGCTCATCTTGGTGCATGGGCGTAGGATCGGACATGGTGATAGGGGATGGAGAACGGGCAGGAAGGGTTTGAATAGAAATTGGAAGTGGTGATGGAACGTAAGCGGGGATAAAAGAGGAAGCAGTAGTAGAGAAGTTAAAAGTTGAAACAGTGTTTACAAAGGCCGTGGAGTCAGACGGAAGTGTAGGTACAGAAGCAGTAGTGAAAAGTGGACTTGGTGGAACAGTAGGTGCAATAGAAGGAGGTAAAAAAGGAAGATTGAAGAGTGAAGGTGAAACTCGGGAAGAATGATGCTCTTGTTCAGAGCTTGAAGATGAAGAGGATGAAGAGGATGAAGAAGGAGCTGGGGATGGTACGTAAGAATCAATAGGCGGGGAAGCGTCGTGGAGTGGGGCAGGAAGCGGAGGTAGAGGGGGTACAGATGGGTATGCGTTATTGTGGTTGGGATCTTCGAGCTCCACGTCTGGGTTGAGTGCGACTAGACGATCCCAATGTTCTTGGGATAGAGTAGGGTTGTAGCGGTTAGGACAGGGGTTGGTAGTGCAGGGTGTAAAGCTTCTGGTTTCTGGGTTGTAGTGACCGTCGCGAGTGGATGGAGTAACAGTTCGGTCGACAGCAGTGAAGTGCCCAAAGGTTTGGCACTCAATGGTGATAGCGGTTACAGGCCTGCAAGGGCGGGTAGCAAAACCGCCGGTGCAGTAGGAGAGCTTGACCTAATGTCGCGAAGTACGCGTCAGAAGACCTAAGCGAACGGAGGCGAACACCACACGGTGAACGAAGACGAGCAGATGAGACTCGAAGTCGATCGGCGACGACGAGATAAGATGCAGAGCGGATAAGAGCGGAGGCGCCGAAGGCGAGAGCAGGAACAGATACGAGTTAAGCGATGAATTGACGAAGAGGTCAAGCTGAGGAAATACAGAGCGTACTAGCTAGCTTATATACTCTACAGAACATGTGCGTAGCCGCGATGAGTCCGAGATACGAGTAAGCAAGAAGATAATAGAATGACAAAGAGAGGCCCGAGGCCGCGCGAAGCTGCGTAAGGCAGCGTAGAGAGAACAAGGGGAAGAATGGAAACCGCCCGAGGCCGAGCGAGGCTATGCGAGGCAGCGCGAAGAAGAAGGATACAATAGAAATGAGTCGGGGGACGAATGAATAGAAGTATCAAAAGGCTGTGCGTAAGGCAGCGCCTATAGCAGAGAAGAATGAAATGTAACAAAGGGAGAACGAGGCAGCGTGCCATAGAGAAAGTGTCCATGCCGAGTCGGAGTCAAAGGGAAAATAGGGGTTAGAGCGATAAGATGAATGAAAGATCAAAAGATAAGATAAAAACGAAAATAGGGGCGCGAGATAGGGGCTAGGGGCTGACCGTGTTCACGACAGGACCGGCCACTTTCGCCTCCGTCTTCCTCTTCTTCCTCGGCGGTTCCGATGCTTCAAACCCCTTGCTCGAGGCGCACTTCACCTTGCGGTTCCTGCATGGGCCGCATACATGGGTGTCTTTGACCACCTCGCAAACCTCCTGCCTCTTCGTGCACTCGAGGCACACCGGACGATAGATGTGGAACGTCTTGGTGCCCCCGCCGGGGCCCTCCCCGGTGACCTCGTCTTCGGCGACCTCCTCCATCTGCTTGGCTTTCCCTTTCTTCGTTTTCGGCTTCGGTTTCCTCCTCTTGTCCGTCCCCAACTCCTGGATCTCATCCGACTCGTCGCCCGCGCCTTGCGCCTCTGCGATCTGCTTCGCCAACTCTTCGGCAGCCTTAGCCGCCGCCTCCGCCTCTGCCTCGGCCCTCGCCTTCTCCTCGGCTTCGGCCCTCTCCAGCACTTCCATCTCTCCTGGTGCTTCCGAATTTCCTTCTCCAACACCTCCTTCTGCTCGGCAAGCGTCAATTTGCGTTGGGACCCGCTGGCCTGTTTGTTGGGGTGGAAGAGGAAGTGCTCATGGTGGTAAGAGGTTAAGGGTGAAGGGCAAGAAAATTTTTCATCAAGCTCGATCGATGATGATCAGCGTGGGAACCACCTTCCCGTTTTGGAATGGACCACAAATCCTGCAAGGTCTTCGGGCTCGACCTTAA